>VZTI01005930.1:6269-23803 GCA_013397865.1 Struthidea cinerea
CTGCACCAACCGGCCGTTCTTCCGCATCGTGGCGGCCAACAGCAAGCGCGCCCGCGACGGGAAGTACCTGGAGCAGCTCGGCTGCCTCGACCCGCTGCCCAACGCGCACGGCGAGAAGGTGGCGGGGCTCAACCTGGAGCGGCTGCGGTACTGGCTGGGCTGCGGCGCGCAGCTGTCCCGGCCCGCCGAGAAGCTCCTGGGTAGGCGTGGGGCGGGCGCCGGGGATGGGGGGCAGGGGTGGGGCCCGGTTCGCCCCCGCGTCTCACCGCGTCTCACCGGGCAGGGCTGGCGGGGTTCCTGCCGCTCCACCCCATGACGGTGACCGGCGCCGAGAGGCTGCGCCGGCGACGACAGCGCGAGCAGCAGCCCGAGGCTGCTCCTGCGGACGGTTCGGCCGAGCCCGGCACCGCGCCCTGACACGCCCCGGCCGGGAGGGTCCCGAGCGGCCCGGCACTGCACCGGTCTGGGACCGCACCGGCCCGCCCGGGCCCAGGACGCCTCCTGCCCTGTCAGTGCATCTGACCCCATTAAAGTGTTACCTCTACGCTCTACGCAGTCCATCTGCTGCTTTCTCCAGACTCTTCTCAATCAAAGTTCACTGTTGCCCAGTGTGGTGCATAAAAGAGGTTTTGCTGCTCTAATGCAGGTACAGAACCATTCCAGGAGGCACGTGCAGCATTCCCTAGGCCTGCCATTGGCTCCAGCTTCTCTGCGTGCTGTAATGGCATGTCCTCTGCCAGCTTCCATTGGCCTGCTCCACCTGTCAAGTGGTTTGACTCCTGGCTGTGATTTACTGTAGCAGAGCAGTCCAGTGGTTCAGGGGAGGCCTGGCACAGACAAATGCAAATGGAAGTGCAGCTGTATTTCTGTTTACTTTCTCCAGAGAGTTTCTGGGCCTATTTGTTCATTTACAAGTAAAAGAGAAAGATTTTGGTCTTGTGTAAAGACAGATTGGGGAAGTTGTTCTACGAGTCCTACTGTTTAATCACATATTTGACCCTGTTCCAAGAGGCAAGAAACCCACCAAAGTCTCTCTCCTACTTTAGATGCACCTTATGCTCTTTGGGGTTTGCTTTGGTGCAGCTCTTAGATGATTCTACAACCATCAGGCAAAGGCAAGTTTCCAGTGTTGCATCTCAATAAAGCTGGTCGTGTAAGCAGCCCAACAGAGGATGAGTAGACAAAACACTTTAAGAAAAGGGCCTGGCTTGCTTTCACAATACTGAGAAAGAGTGGTTTTATTTCTGCTCATGGATGAAAGATTAGGTGACTAACAAGCTATTGTTGGAAGCGACTGAGGCTATGAGAAGTGGTATTGCTTTTCTGTTACACCTCCCTCTTCTTCTGTGTATTTGGTATGTTCAGCATCACGTTTTGTATCAAATGGTGAGTGCACTCTGGTGCACTGGTTTGTAGGAAGTTCCTCTCTAGCTTACTCTAGATCTCCTTTCCTTGCTCCACGGGGAAGGTTTGCATCAGCAGTGTTTTTCTTACCGTAATCAAAGGTACCACAAAGCTTTTCCTTTCCGGAGCTTTCCCCTTTGAACACAAGGTCTGTCTGTGATGTTTCTTTTAAGACAATTCTGTGGAGCCCTGGCTTTTGGCCCCATTAAAAAAATGCAAACAAGCAAAACCAAAACAAACCCCACACAACCCCTCAGCCTTACTTTGTTATTAAAGCATCCCACAGTCATCCAACAAGGCAATAAAACGGTTGTTTTCATGCCCTTTCCCATACTAAGTGCTCTGGGGCTGCTCTGCAGTGCAGGAGGGTGAGGGACTATTGGCATCACACACTAATTTTGCATGACACAGTGGTAACAGGAGGTAAATGAAGGAAGTTCTAAGAGGAGAGTCTGGCCGTGCCTCACCTAATTCCCTCTTCATTGTCTGTGCAAGTACTGGGTCTGTCTCTTCTTATGGACCAAATTAATAACTTTTTGTAGATGTATAAACTGTTCCACGTCGGTCAGAAGAACAGTTTGTGCAACAATGCACAGCCTCTGGGCCACTGTAAACCCAGCCTGCTGTGGAAGCAGTGGGGTTTTGTGCACAGATGCACAGTACTGTGCACCAGGACAGGACAGCTCAAGCTTTAAAAAAAAGAAAAACAGGCATGCTGGGCAAACAAAGCATAATTCTCAGCTGCTGTGATGCTGACAGCAGATGAAGGCTGAGAACAAATTACAGTGAACAACTGCAGTACCGTGCAAATGGTGAGAGGTGCAGGGCTGGAAAAGGGGAGTGCCTGAGGCCTCCTGGAATGTGGTAGAGAAAACCAGCAGCAGGTAGCTGTGAGCACTGAATGCCATTTACCCCTTGGACTGAACCTACCTTTCCGAAGATTATTTGATACTTTTCTCTGGAGCCATGAAGAGCCCCTGTTGCTGAACGGGGCTGTACATAATTAGGGAGTGCATAGGGATGTAAGTTCAAGGGCGTGTTGCTGTAAACACTTCACTAAATAATTCACAGCAAGAGCTTGGGCAAAAGGAGCAAACATTTTCCTTTCTTGGTAGGAAGAAGCATTCCTCTTACTCAGTTGTATTCCATCCCCTCTTCCCCAAAGAGTTGCGTGGGCTAAAAAATAAATAACTGTAGTAAATTAAAAACAACTGAAAGGAACAGGCATAAAGCAGAAGCAGAGTAGGGTATGGCTGGCACACAGCAAAAGCCAGGCTTGAAGAAAGCTATGGATGAAGCTCAAACCTCCAGCACAGTAATTCTTCACAGCACTTACAGTAATACTGTTAGATTCCTCATGTTCTAGTAGCTCTCGTAAGCTTGGTTAGCACTGTACTCACACAACTCAAAATCTTCATCTCTGCTCTGATGCTGTGATTTCCTCTGCTGGCTGTTCCATGGGCTGTTGCAACATTGGCTATCCTTTTTTGAGAGAAAGCTATCTCCAGATCCTAGAAAAAGCAAGAACAAAACAAACAAGCTTACATACAGCTTACATNAAGAACAAAACAAACAAATAAACAAGCTTACATACAGCTTACATACACGGCTGATAATGCATCACCCCCACTGCAGACTGCTCCCCAGCCTGCACACTGCTACTCTGGGCACATCCTGCATTTGAATTCATCTCATTAATGTTACTCATTGCCTGCCTTCTTCCTGCTCCCTGGACTTCCATGTTCCACACAGGATGAAGCAACCTCCCCTGTGTTTACGGTTAACCCTTTTTGGGTATTGGACTGTGCTCTTGCCTTTTAGATCTAAAGAGAACCTGGCCACCGCTGGGGCTGGGGGCATTAGGCAGCAAGCTGCAATCACCCAAAATTCTCATTATTCCATGCATTTACCATTTCTGCGTGGGATATATGAGAGAGAGTGTTGACAAGTCTTTTAACATTAAAAGCTTGTACAGCGTAGAACACTGTCTCCCCAGAACCTTCAAACCTGTTAGGACACAGCAAGAACTACAATACCAAGTAAGGATTCCAGTAAAGACCTCCAGCCTGTCCCAGTGCTGCTGCCCTGCAGCTTTTGCTTCTGTCTCGAGTGCTGCAGCCTGAAATTTGCCAACTGACCATGCTACAGGAGCAGCAGCCTGGGGCATAGGAACAGCACTGGAAAGTTGCTACAGCCATTTGCTCCGTGAACATCCACAAAAACCTTCCCTGCAGAAAAGCTGGGCTAAATGAACCTTTATGAAATAACAACCCCAGGTTTGGAAAATGTCCATTTAGATAAACAGATGCTGGAGATCTCCCTTGGCATTTCAGCCCCTGGTACTCAAAGAGTTCTCAAGATGTGTACTGGACTTACGCAATCCATTGGGTGTCTTTATGATAATGGCATCTAAAAGCTTCTCCTCTCTCCTGAGGCTGTCTCCCACTCTGAGGGAGGGAGAACACATATTAAGAAAGCTACATTTAACACATTCTTTTTTTAATAAATTGTATCTCCTACAGAGTGCAACATGTTTAATTACTCATTTGTAGAAAATAAATTGACTGGAGAACTCTTTTAAATACTTCCCAATATTGTTTTATATATACATAGATACATACAATATATATATTACAATTTTATTCTGTTTGATTCTTGAAAAGACTTATTTTTCCAATCAAAGAACAGCAGAAGTTCTGAAATCATGAGGTTGTCTGTTTTGAGAGACACAGCAGAGGCTGAGTGAGCTGCAGACATGCTGAAATGGTTACGGGTAGCTTAACTACAAATGTGAAAACTGGTTAGGTCTTTTCTCCATCCCTCTCCCCATTTTCCCTGCTTCTGTACCTGTGTAATAAATACATTTACAAACATCCACAAATAATTGCCATGAAGCAACCTTTAATGATATGGACTTAATCAAAATTAACCTTTAGGCATCACTGAAAAAAACAGCACAGCGTAAAATCATTTTCCTGCCTAAACTCATGCATCTTTTTTCTAATCAGTAACTTGCAAATTTAGACAGAATATTTGAAGCATTTGGATTCCAGAAGGTAAACATCACCTTGCAGCTCACAGTTCACCAGTGACCATATACAGTAACTTCTGTAAAATACAAAATGTCTGACAAAGGAAGAGAATAAGCAAGTAAACAATGCCTCTTTTTAAAGTTATTTCTAAGGATTTGGTGCACCTTCCAACTCTGCATGATGGTGACAGGCTCTGTTTTTCTTCCAGACACCACTAGTATTGCTCAAAACCCCAAATTAACACAGACTGATGTTGACTTAAAAGTACTATGTACGTACCACTACATAAATACATATGCAAAATAAAGTCATATCCCATAAAATAGAAAATGTAATACAGAGTTTATTGGGCAATGCATACAGGCATAGCAGGAGTTTTATAACTATATAAATGCAGTTCATATTATTTACAGATGGAAATGGAGACAAACATTATCATCAAATACATTGATTTTATGAATCTTTTTAAGATTTTCACTTGCAACCAAATGATCTGCAACTCCAGCTACATGGAAAAGTAAAGTGCTCACAATCCTTTAGTGCAATAATGCTGGCTACAAAACTTAAGAGGAGAAAAAATTTTAAGAACTAATACCACATCAGCTAGTGGGACCAAACAAAAAATAAAATAATTTTTTAATTTAAAAGTTTGAGAAGATAAGGAAGAGGAATTAAAATTACAAAGCAGACTAACAAGAAAAGAAAAATTCTCCAAAGTCGAGTCTTTAGATTGTCAGAAATTAGAAGTGCCAAATGTAGTTTCTCATGCTATTTTGTCCCAGCTTTGTCCTGAACATTCTTGGAGGCAGCTGTCCCATAATCAAGGAAATGGCACAGATTTGCAGATATGACACTAAGTAAGCCCAAAACAAAGAAATGAAAGATGAATGTACTCATCAATCTGACAGCTGACAGTCCTCTATCTCCAAGTGCTTGACTTCATAACTTCAGCAGTATTCCTCTGTTTAAGTCAATACTGAGTAATATGAAACTTGCTTCTAAAATAATTTTTTTTAAAAGTAACACTTGGGAGCAGATGATAAAAAAGAGGGACTTGTAAGTCATGTATTATGCTTTCATCACTGGATTACAGTAAGCCACAACAACTAAAGATTACACGTATTATTTCACCTTGGCAGCATAGATCAGAATAAACTTAGGTGAACAGTGAAGTACAACCCATTTAAAGGAGTGACTCTCTAGAGAAAACCCTTCTTCTGGGCCTAGGGACCAGGTGAGCAAATACAATCTCTACAGGGATGCCGTGCTCAGCACATGTGAACACCAAAATGCCCATCAGCCTTGGGAAACATTGGCTGCCTACCCAAATACGGAGGCAGACTGACAGGGACTTTAGAAATAGTTTTATTTATAACTTAAAATTAACTCCTGGCCTTAACTAGAACTTGCACAAATTCTCACACACTGCCTTCTAAAATCAGAATAATTAAGAAATCTCACAGATAATGAAACCCAAAGCCCTTTTACTGTTTTCACTGAGATGTGGAAGATGCAGCTCTAATTGACAAGCACTTAGTCACTGATCCCCATACAGACTTCAGAATGTCCCAAGGTAAAATTGTGTAAACAAGAATGATGTTTACATGGATGCAGGCTTCCATACAAATGATTTTTCTTAAGAGTAAACTTCTTGAGAGTGACCTTCTGCCCAAGGGAGGTTGATGGGAAAAGACCTTTCTCTGCAAAGCTGGGTTATGGACAACTGCTAAATTGGATTTTGGACAAATCCTCCTCCTAAGTCATCACAAACCCCCGTAGTCTTAATTAAAACCTAACAAGGAAGGAAGTACGCACACATTGGCAAACATCACCAAGGACCACAGCCAGGACTTCCAGAGTGGGGTGTGGGAGCCAGGCCACGGCACTTTCAGCCCACAGTGGTGTCTTGCAGCAGTTCTGCTGCTGGGAGCTCTGTGCACCCAGAAGCCCATGGCACTTGGCAGAGGACTTACACCACCCAAGCAAGACCAGTTGCTCTCAGCCTTTCCAAAGTTTTGAAAAGCACCCTCCAGAGCCAGGCCTCCCACGGGCAGAGGCTGTAGGTTGGACCTGCAGCTCCCAAAGGCCTCACAGGAATCACCACTGCCCGTGGCGACCAAGGCTGCTCTGCCTGGCCAGGTGGCACCTTCTGCCCCCCAAACTGGCAGGTCACCATTCCCACGGTGGCAGTCTCTGCGGCAGGGTGTGCAGCCCAGCAGCTCACTGCCACTCGAGAGAGTGAGGCTGTCCTGCCCAGGCACCAGACTTGCAGTCTCCCGCTTCATGCCGGACACCACCAGTCATCCCCGGGATGACAGCACCACGAGGCAGCTGGAGGGAACGGCCCCACCGCTTCCTGCTGCTGTGGCCCCAGGGGCACAGACAGGCCTCTGCCACCTCCGGGGAAGGACGAGCAGTGCCAGGCGCCGCTGACTCACCCCTCACCTTCCCACCAGGCAGGGGAAAGCTCAGCAAAGCCAGCGCAGACCTTTCTTTCCGTTTGCCAAGCCCACTGCTGCCGGCCCAGGGGCGCACAGGCCTGTCTTGTCACGACACGGAGGCCAAGGGTGACGCAATGAGGCAGCAGAGGCCGTGGCAGCTTCTCCCGTTTATTCGTTCCGCGCACGGGGCAGGAGCGGACGCTGCTCCTCGGCGGGTGGCAGCTCCTCGGTGGGCAGCAGCTCGTAGGTGACGCAGAGGGAGGAGAAGAGGCAGCCCAGGAAGGACACCAGGCTGGAGAAGTACATGGCACTGCTGGCGCTGCCCACAGCCGCCGTCAGCGGCCCCATGGCCAGGGCCACGAGGATCTGCGCCAGGAAGTACTGGCAGCTCAGCAAGGAGATGTCAACGCCCATCCCACGCCGCGTGCCCTCCGCCTGCGAGCCGACGAACTGTGGGGACACAGCCACAGAGTAAGGGGGTGTCCCGGGGGCTCCGGTCCCCTCCCCGGCCCGAGGCTCACCTCTCGGCTCTGGTAGTAGTCGCAGAGCAGGGAGTAGGGCAGCGTGCAGAGCGTGGCGAACAGAATGCCGTAGGTAGCGCACAGGGACAGCAGCACGTAGACATTCCTGGAGAGTGTGGCCAGGCCTGTGCCCAGCCCAAAGGCCAAGTATGCCACAAAGTACAGTGTCCGTGTGCTAAACCGCTCCTCCAGCTTCTCCAGCACAGCTGCAAGAAAACGGTACAGCTTTCGGGGTGAACTGCAGCCCTCCCCACTGCCACCGGTCGGTGGGGCTCAGGGGTCCACCTTTGGTTAGGCAGCTGCATCTCAGTGGCAACCATTACACCTCTGAGGAATTGGTGCCTTGCATGTGAGTGCCAAGGACCCCTTCCAAATCCAGCTGCCATGATGCAGCATTGCTGCCCTCTTTGCACGGAGGGCACGGCAGAGCTGAAGCCTGGTAGTGCCCCTGTCCCAGAGGGTAAAATGGAAACTGGTGGGGGTGGGCAGGCATACGTATGGGCATGACATATGTGACAAAGAGCTGGGGTGGCACATGACACCTGAGTGCTCTGTCTGGGACACACAGGCACTGGGTGCTGCTGCACCAGAATTGTGCCTATGGAGACTGCATGTATTTCTGGATCCAATGTACATTGAAAATGCCGCTTGTGAAAGGAACCACATCCGAAGAGACATGTGTTTTCACTGGACTGCTGACCTCACCTGCTGACAGTGCAGGCCAAGCTAACTAGCAGAGGTGATCGGGTGAAAAAGAACACTCGGCTTCAGCACTTGTGCCATGTGGTAGGCTATGTGCAACATAAACACTGGGCTACCTGTTGCAGAAACACCACTTTTAAGAAGCATTATCTTTTCCCAAAGCAGTAGTTAAGATGGATGTACTAAGTACCTGAATAGAAAGCAGCACTGAATGCATAGATGCACATTCCCCAGCAGCCCATGGTGACCCCAGTGTTGTACTTCTGATACTCATCTGAGTTGTGAGGTGCTTTTGGGTTCCCTTGGAACACTACTTCTCCCATGAAGTCAGTATAGAAGAGCAGCATCCCCTCAAATGAGAGCCACCCTGAAAGAAGCGAGAAGTTACCTATTAGGATTTCAGAATATCTGATTGCCCTTGTAAGTTTACATGGATGTTATCAGCTATATTACAAATCACACCCTAGGACAGGTTGTGCAACCTGAGTGTTACATAACACCCGGCCACATTTATCTGAGACCGCTGCTCCCTGTACATAATGCTGCAATGTTTGTTAAAGACATTCAGGCTTTTAAAGACCAAGATTTACCATTTGAATTCCTAAGTGGAATCCTAGAGGCTGACTAAAGGCCACAGAATACTGGTTTAGCAAGACAGAAAAATAGATGACAGCAGTCTGTGCTGTCTTCAGGTTCTGACAGGACACAGCGCTCAGTTTAACAGAGTGGCTCATCCCGTAGTAATTTCAGGTTGCTGTTATCCTCCCACGTAGGACTGGAAGGAGTGCTTCTTATGGCATGGTTGCAGCCTCCAGAGTGCCTCTGACACAGTTAAAAAATCTACTCACAAATTGGCACCAAGGTCATTGATGTAGACAATCCCTTAATTCCTTTCACAGCCAATGAGTATTAATTACCTGGTCCCTTCTGTCCAATTGTGTGTAAACTGGAGTGACTGCAAGCCCTTCCTAAACACCAGTCACACAATGTTAAAGACTAAAGGTAACACTATGCTGGTTACAGGCACTCCTGCAATGCCACGTTCCACACCTCCTCTTGGCACGTTCTGGGACCCCTGTACATGAGCTGTCAAAGGGAGGAAAGTAAATGCAACTAATCTCATCTTTCTGAACATTCCACTTAACAGATGTGCTGATTTAGGCTGTTGTTGTTCCCTTTCTAGGAACACAGGCTTTACTGCTTTGTTGGGGTGGTTTGGGTTTTTTTTCCTTTCTAAGTGTTCTAAGAAGCTAAGAAGGTACCTCATTGGTATCTATATGGAAGAAATCACGTTGTCTCTAGTTAGCAGCCATTGCAGCAATAGAGAAAATACTGAAAAAGGTTCACCCGAGGTAGAGTACTTCCCAGTGAAGGCAAGCCAGCACTTTGGGAGTACCTAGGAAGTGGTTGATGCAGAGGTTACGGAGAGCCTTGGGCATGTGGCAGATGGTTGAGCAAAGCAGCTTCACGGAGAGGGGCTGCTCCGAGGTCTCTCCTGATTCATTCAGCTCGCTCTCGTACTTCACGCCATTCAGCAGGATATTGGCAACCTGCACCGTAAGAACTGCCAGGTCAACAAGCACAGTAAGGGAAGCACAGCCTTTAAGTAGATGTATGCAATATTGCACACCTATCTGATCATCTGAAAGTTAAACTCTGCTGCTGGAGTGTGTTGACTTGGAGACTAAAAAGTGTATTAGACTGGAAAAAGTGTCAAATGGCAGCACTGCACTGTAGCTTCCAGCATACTTGAAACAGTTCTCTTCCCTTCACTAGGGCACTTGGCACCACATTCAGATGTACGGGCACAGCGGGAATGCATAAATTCCACTGCATTTATAGGAGCTGTACCCACAGTCAGGCGAATTTGGATCCTGAAGTTTTAGAGACACTGAGGAAGAAGAGGATGAATTTAATTGAAACACATTGCTTGCTAACCTCGATGCTCAACCTCAGTGTGCCCAGTATGTAAAATCCTGGCCCTAACAAAGTCTGCTCTCACAAACTGGGTCAAAGTACAGTAACAACAAACAAAACAAACAAAAAACCACCACCCCCAAAAAAAATTTAAAAAAAAAAAACCAAACCAAAAAATAACAGAGGACAGTTTACCTCATCCCAGATCATAAAAAAATGGGCCAGCATGCAGAGGTCTCAGACATTCCAAGTTATCACCAACAGTGGGAGGTGAAGTCAGAGTCTTATCCCTCAGTAAGGGAAAGCTCACCTCCCTGATGGAGCCAGATGTAATGACTGCCATAAGGAGAAGCTCATGGGAGAATCCTATCCCTGGCCCTATTTTGCAGGTCTTTCTGTGGAAAGGGAAGATACAGGCTCAATAAAAATGTGACCTTTTCTGCTCTCATGTGGTAGCTCCCTTGGTAGTGAAGCAGGACTAAAAATACTGACCTAACTCTCACACCTGGCCCAGTTAAGAGTGGGACATTCCCATTTCTGCCACCCTAACAAAGGCAGCTGACAGACTGTCAGTCACAATTCACATTCTACCCACTACTTTACTGGTAGAGTCATAGCAGGTGTGCTGTTCCCATAATGACTTTTACAAGGAAGCTGTCACAAGAGTCTTTAATGAATAATTTGTGCACCACACGTTTAAAACTATATGAACAGATTAATAACACTCATGTTTACATGGACATGTCATTGATTTCCTGCTCTTACCTGTTGGCTGAAGGTTACATTTCTTCTTCTGTTATTCTCTGGGCAGTGTCCTGTTACAGCATCTGGAATGGCCAAGGTCTGAGGTCTTTTCAAGATCCCTGATGACCGTGGCTTTATTGCATCCAGTGAACCCACTCTCAGCACATCACTGTCAGGCCCTGATGTTAAGCTGCTCTCCCCTTGCTCCAGAATTCCATTTGCTCCATGGAAACAGCCATCAGGCACCCGAGGAAAGCTGACACTGACAGGCTGCCTGGACAAACTAGCTGGAAGTGTCATGTAACTATTGTGCCCGCCTGTAAAACAGTCTATAAGCACACTGTCAATATTTGAAGTCCCAAAGGATGATGCAAACTCATTAATTCCCGTCAAAGAATTGTCTCTGCTGATAAAACTCCCGTATTTTGGCGTGAGTGGGCTCATGGGGGAAACAGGACTTGTAAAACTTGCCTGTAAGTGAGCTGAGTTATGAGAAGCAGAGTTTTCATTTACACTGTCCTCAAAGAAGAAAGGTGGAGAAGGAGGGAGAGGAAGACTTGGACTTTTCATCACCTTTTTCTTCCTGTTAGAGGACTTTAAGGGTCTCTCTGGAATGCTAACTAGAGTCAGCACAGTAGCAATAGTCAGTACAACTGAGGTGAAGACATAGATGACACGAAGTTGCCCTCCTACAGCTTTTCCAAAACTGGTTCTATCCCAGTGTATTCCTCCAACAACATAACCAAAGCCACCTCCAAGACCTGGTGGGAAAACAGAGCTAAGATTATCTTTCCTATCCAGTCCCACAAGTCAGTAGCAGCACAGCATCTCATGTCTAATGAATCAGGAGTAGAATCTGACATTTCTGTTTCACCATTTGACCCCTTTTCATGTCAAATGCACTAATAAACACAGCTATGCCACAAGGAAAGTCTGGATGTACCAACACGGTACAGAAAGAGGGAGCAAGTGCTGTGAAAGTGATGATACAAATAATTTAAAATTGTAATTTTTCTTTGCCAAGAACAAAACACCTTACCTTTAGCTATTTCAGTCCGTAAACAGAAGTGTCCACCAGCCTTGTGACAAGGCTCTGCAATCATTCAGCTAAGACTGTTTTCCTGAAAGTGAAAATCCATTTTCCTCACATGAGGAATGCAGATCTAACTGCATCCGAGACAGATCCAATCACGTCAGAAGCGCAGCAAGCTCATTACGCAGCATTGTGTTGACAGCGCACAAAACTGCCACTGTGTTACTACCGATGAACGGGGAAGTTTTGAGAGCACCTCTCTCTCTCCACTCACATGGTGAAAGTCTTACAACACTCTCCTTTCTTACTCACAAACACATTCAAGAGTGTGGAATATTCTCCTAGACAGGACAGCACAGCAATTGAAGATGACAGCAGTGAGGGATCACAGCACCCAGTATGCACGTTCGCCTCCAACAGAGCAACTACAAGACGCATATTCCACACCTGCAGGAAGCCAAACCTCCTCCCTCAAGGGATAATTTTCTTTCCATAGGTCTTACAAAATATGTGACGGATCTTCAGATGAACAACCCAGGACTGTACCTTGTTTGAGTTGTAGTAGTTACAAAAACCTTTTGCAATACATATATTTTTTCTTTTCATGGTTAATTAGTGATACCTCTCAGTATTTGGTCATCATGCTTATTCAGGAAAAGACCAGTGATTTACATCCTGCTTTCTCATAGCAGGGCTTGTTTACTTACAGCTCACATCTCCCAGGAAGCACCAAGAAAACATACCTGCTAACAAAGCATGGATGTTGAGGCCCCTGTCTTGATCCGCCGGGCTGCACACATCCATCATGTAGGCATGACTGGGATTGTCTGCTGAATCTGCACTGAAGTCCATGAGGACAACACCACAGACTGTAAGGATGATCCCCCACTTGTGGTTATTCTCAGTGTCAGACAAGGCACTCCCTATATCTTTGCCATTCAGCATAAGTGAGAGCCCAAGCAATGCTCCTGGGAACAAAACCAAAACAAAATCAGTCACTATTTGTAAGCAAAAGAAGCCTGCAGAACTCCAGGCTCCAAAATCATTATTCTACCAGCAAGCACTATTGCTCTTGTTCAGATCAATGCAGCCTGGGAAATTAGTGTGGCTTACAGGACATACATAATCCTTTTCCACTATTTGAGCTTAACAAATGTCTGGAGTTTGCTTTGGCCAAAAACATCCACATTCTTGACCCTCAAAACATCACCCTTTCAGACTCTGAGAAGCTTTGATATGTGGATCTCTAGCTGCCAAAGCATCAGCTCAGTGTCACTCACCGCCTTCTTCAGACCCACAATACCCAACACCTCAGGAGCATTTTGTTCAGCTTAGTGCCACAAGGGATGACACAGAAGAGAGATACACAACGTTTTGAAGTGTTATGCCCATCATTTCTAAAAGACACACCTACTGCTAAAACCAGAATGAAAGGTCTTCTCCTCCCAAATCTTGATGTGCATCTGTCACTCCAGGCTCCCAGCAAAGGCTGTAGCAAAAACCCTAGAAAAAAGGAATCACCAATGAACAAGCCTGTCTCACAGAGGAGTTAAAACAGGCATGCCTGTTTTTAAAGGCAGGACAATTAAAAGGCAATTAAGGCAGGACAGCACAGTGCAGTGACATCCCCAGTCAGCACTGGTCACCCAGGGGCACACACAGGACAAGGACTGAACAACATAATGTGCTGCTGCTCACTGCAGGGCACTTCACTCTGCATCAGTACACAGAGTTTGACACTAGGTGAAGAGTCAGAGTACAAGTTACATGTTCTTAAGCACTCTGTTCCTTACAAGCTATTTCATTTATCCCATATTAGATGTGAGATCCCCTGCAGGATTAGCTTGGAAAACAGCAGGAAGCAAATACGCAAGTAGGAAAGGTGCCTGTATTAATCTGTGCCAGCCTGCTGGGAGGGGCCTATCTCTTCTTCTGAAGCACATGTTGTGAGTGCAAGAACAGGCAGAACAAAATTTTCCAAGTGGTATCCATAGTGATGGATACACTCCCAGCCCTGCCTCTGTGCTAAGGCAAGTAATCCAATGCCCACATCACCAGTGGTCAATGGTCTTTCATCATTGGAACACCTTATTTGTTTCAGAAAGTTAAACAGGAGAAAGCAAACCCACTCTGCTTTTCTTCACACACCTTGAAAACTGTCTCTGTATGCCTTTTTTCATAGGGACATAAATGGATATACCAGTCCTCTTATGCTTGTATTTTTAAATACAGGAATAGAGAAACCAAAGCTTACCCTCACACGAGTTTTAAGAGGTTGAGAAGCTATTAAAAGAACAGATCTTTTGAGCACATTGGTCTTATTTCAGGTGGGGCACAGCAAGAATTATCCTCCTATTTGTTTGTCTAAAATTATGGTTAGTATTTATTAACCTCATGAGAATATACTCAAGAAAGCTGAGGTACTGCAAACAAAAAATAAAAAAACCCCTGCGTAGTGGGAAAAATAAGAGGGAAGAAAAGTTACCTAATATAGGGCTGATGAACCACACCATTCCATACAGTTGGTCTGGAAGCCCCATCTGGAGCAGCACAGGGGTAACATAGGCTGTTTCCATGGCATAGCTGAATTCGAGCCCAAAGAGAATGCACCCATTGAACAGGAGTTCCAAGAAAGATCTCTGAGGCTGGAGATCCCCAAAGTCAACCAGATCAATAGGACATGGAGTATTTGGTGGTGGCGGCGGTGAAGGGCGGATGTGTTTCCTCCTTTTCGGATGTCTCTTGAAGTTGTTGGCCCGGTGACTTATGTGCCGTGTGGCCAGTCCAGAATAGCCTGGAACTGGTGACCTCCAGACTTCCTGAGAAGCCACACCTGACAAGAGTGCAGCATCACTGACAGGGCTTGGTGCAGATGGTGGAATCATCACGGGTAGGGGTCTGGAAGACAAATAGCTCAGAACAAAACGGTCGATTAAGAAAAACTTTGCTTTATTTCTTTTACTGAAGTTCAAGTCATTTCTCAACATTTCACATGTGAAGTGTGGCCTTTGTGTTAAATACAACCTCTTCTTTCCATCTCTCGACAGAAGGCATTTGTGTTTCATGGGCATATCTCTGCATCTTTGCACAAATGAGGCACCAGAGATACTGTCTAGGTTACCTAGAGTAACCTAGTAGGTGGTATTGCCTACCACCACATGGGATTAAGACTGAAATACTTAAAACAATTAACAGTCACATATGTCACACTTCCCAGAAGTTCCCAATGGGTCAGCAAAGGGTTTACATTTATGTAGAATTCACTTAAGTTAAACTCACTCAAGCTGAAAAAATAAATCCCAGTCTCAGTCTATTTTTACAATAACGCAAAGCTGTGGCTTGGCAGCAGATTCCAGACCCCTGCTGCAACATGAAATCACTTTGGTAAAAAATCCTTTTGCTACTGATCCTATCGCTCCTGCCGCCTGTGCTGAGGCCAAGGCTTAATGCAAAATCTTTTTCTCAATGACCAAGTTTGGTTTTATTCCTATTTCCATTCCTGAGTTCAGCAGAGATATCTCCACTGCAAGGACAGGGTCTGATCCTTAGGAACTGAATCATGAGAAGAAGATACGTACCCCACAAGCCACCCTCAGAACTGCTACTCCTCTTTCATTGCATAATGGTACTCAAGTGCTGAATAGGCTCCTTGGATCTCATCAGGATCACTTCTGTAGCCAAAGCATGCACAGTGTGGTGGGTAAAACAGCCAAATGGTTTCCAAAATAGCACATCAGATAGATGCCAACAGATCTGCTGCATAAACGAACCACATGTGATTTCTTGACTCTTTTTGCCAGAAATGGAAACAGCTCATGAGTGAAGTCTGACCTTTTCTTTATGCCTCCTTGCCCACGGACCAAAGCTGCTGCTGCACTGGCATGGCTCCACATCACCCCATTCCTCTTCAGAAAACCCTCACAACTGCACACTAGTGAGTAAAATAAGTCTCTTACTTTTTTGATTACAGTTCCCTGGGGGAAAATCTCCCAGCTCTTCTACTCTTTGGCTGTACAGAACTCCCCTAAATCTCATGTTTTCTGCTTCTTTCTCCAGCACATTTCACACACTGGTCTTTCTTCCTGCAGCCCTTAGTCTCCAGAAAGCCACAATTTATTGCATATCCCCAACTATTACCAAAAGTAGAACTCCATAAGCCCTTGTTTACCATCACGGTGACCCAAGCACTGTTAAGCATGGTGGATGATGTCTACACAGACCAATCCCCAGCTCCATGCAAGGATCCAGAGACACTGCGCAATACAAAACTGACTGCCAACCACCTCACAGAAGACTGCAGCTGGACTAACTTGAGTGCATTTGGGGCCTGAGGAGGATACGGAAGGATGAGAGTGAGAAGACATCTATTGAAATATTGCTAACATTGTATCAAGGGTTTTCCCGAGACTGCTTCTCCTCAGACCAAGATGTATATAATGCAAGAGAGAAGAACAGGCAATTCATAACCCCAGCTGCACATCTTGACAACCCTCACCTCCCATAGCACCAACAGCAAGCTGCATCCTGCTGGGACAACTCATTAGCCACAAAGTCCCATGCAGGGACCAGCAGAAAGAGAAGCATATGGAGACTTCATGAAGATGTCTGCACCAGAGTTCCCCTTGACACTGTTTCTGCAAATTACTGAAAACAACTTAAGACCCATGTGTCTCACAAGCAGAGTACTTACTTTGCAGAGCACTTTTATCAGCCTCCAGGACAAAGTAATTTCCTCACAACGAGAATTTGTTAAAAATGAGGAGATACCTGAAAGAAGACATAATGAAAACTCAATCAGATTCATGACAGTTGCTCCAACAACCCTTTCACAGAGCCATGACAATGAAGAGGAGCTAGCAGCCCCCTTCACTACTATTATACTTTGCCATTGGCACACAGGGTGTTATATTCTAGTATATACCTGTTATACTAGATCCTCCTTTATCTTCCTGCTCTTTACTGTGTATTGCAAAGAGACTGCATTCCAAGTCATAAGTGGCAACGTTTTGGTGACATAAGGAAAGAACCTCTATGCATGGCTGAAAAATACACGTGGTGATCTGCAATTACTTGGAATGAAAGGCTATTATTGACAGCATGTCATTGGTCCAGCAGAAAATCAGTGTAAAACTATCCACTAAGCCTATATTCTTCATCCCCCATTTTCCTCAACTAACTGGTTGTTCACCGGAAGACATCTCGAACCTGCCTTCGGGTAAATCTACCTGGTGAGCACAACAGCAAGGCAGGAAACCTCTCCTTTAGTGGGGCTGTTAGCCCTCAGTGTCAACAGTTATTTTGGATTTTTGGCACTCGACGTTTGTTATACCAACAACTGCACATCACAATCTGGAAGGCGATGCTGGCTCTGCTGGCTGCTATCCGCACAAACGTGTGTGCACAGGCAATGTGCTTGGCACGCAGGGTCGCCTGCCCTCACCGCTCCTCCTGGGCACCGCTATGCCGAAAATAAGTCTTTACTTTTCTGGCAGAATCTGGATCCAATTTTTCTGCTTCGGGTACCGAGGGCTCCCCAAACGCCACAGTCATCGGCGCCGCGGGGGAAGGCCGGCCCTGACCCCGGTGCTGAACCGGCCGCCGCCTGCCCATCCTTTGTGCCGGCCGGGCAGGAGCCGCGCCGGGAGCGCCGCGCCACCGCCCCGGGGCGGGGCCGCCGGCCCCTCACGGCCCCTCACGGCCCCTCACGGCCCCTCACGGCCCCGGGGCTCGCGTCCGCCCC
>VZTI01005930.1:23938-45417 GCA_013397865.1 Struthidea cinerea
CCGCCGGCAGCGGCAGCGGCCGCCCCCGCCCGAGCCGCGGGAGGGTCCCGGCCGCCGCTGCCCCCGCACCGGCACCGCCTCCCGCGGACAGTCCCCGAGGCTGCGGCGGGGGTCGGCAGGAGCCGGGTCGGAGGAGTCGCCCCCTCTTCACGTCGGTACCCACCGCCCCACGGCCTCGGTGCGGCAGCGCTCGCTGCAGCGACTCCCGCCCCGGACGGATGCAGCTTCCGGGCCCTCATTCCCAAATTGGCACTGGTGAGGTGGATCGTAATATTAAGATTTTTAGCGGGTGCAGAGATATTTTTTGATAGGCCTGTAGAGCAGATGCCACAGGACATGCTGCACTTTTCTACTTAACAGTCTTCCCCTTCCTAGGCTAAAGAAATTAGGCAATTTTATTTTACAGTGCCATATTTTGGGCTTGCGTTTAAATTTCCTCATGGTTTGCAAACAAAGATGTAATTGTGTAGTGCAGTCTGCTCTATTTTTAAAAACTTCAAATTCAGAGCCTTAATCATTAAGCATTCTTAATTTTATCTTCAGAGGTTACCATAACACTGCAAGAATCCCTAGTATATATTAGTATTTAGGTCTCGTAGAATTTATTGTAGCAGGAAAATGGCACATAAATCACCAGTCACAGTAGGAATAAAAGGAATTGTGCCATTTGTCTGTAGAAAACCAGCTGTAATTCATGCGATAGAGGGTGCAATCACATTGGGAAAAGACGCCAAAGAGAACTGTCTGAGGCAAGTAGGGTTCAGCTAGGGGACAAGCTCACATAAACCCCGACAAGAAACTGTGACAAACTGGGATAATCTTACAGCACACAAGGACAGGCACTGGAGATCACTACACATTCTTATCACCATGGATTTCCTGCCACCTGATCCACATTGTTCAATTTTTTGACATCAGTTTGGCCATTATATTGGTGGAGTATCCTTCATCAGTGTTTATGTAATTAAACAGCAGTGTAAGGGACCTGTGTACAACACCAATGGTTATTCACTCACAGCACAACATTCGCAGGGCAGAAGGGGGTTTGTACTTCTCTAAATGAAAAGTGGGACTGGGTTCCTCACCTATCCTCAAATGTTCTTCTTCAAAAACCACATCCCAAAAAGCATGTCAGCAGTCCCAGCAAAACTCTTCCCTTTGCTGTTTTGTAAGACAGGGCTCTCTGTAAGCACCTTGTTCCCGGGCTGACCCTAGGGTACTTGCCTGATTCTGCCAGATTAGGTAAAACTGAGCAAGAAAATTGGCATGCACTGGCATTTTTGCACTGCTGTTTTCAGCAATTTCATACAGTGCACCTTTTCATCTCCTTCTCCCCTGTCAAAATGCTCATGCAAGATAAACTAAACAGAGATGAGAGTCAATCCAATGTCATAGATGTCGTATTTGAGTAATGGAATAATCTCAAAAATGGACCTATTTGCCCCAAACAACAAGTGTTCCATGCCAGACACCATTGCAGGCTTTTATTGAGGCTGCTGCAGATTGCCCATTTTGACCTACATTCTATCCTCAGTCCTTCTGGCAGATTTGAAGCTATTTTGGTACTGGGATGTCCCTCACCTGTCTGTGCTCAGCTTTTCCTTTTGCCTCCCCGCATATGGAGCTCCTGGGTCTCCATCAACCCAGCCTTGCCACATGCCATTTCTCAGTGCTGATCCATAGGGCTGTGGCCACTGCACCCAGGCCTCATGCATAATATCCACAATAGTGATTTCTCCACTTGCTGCCTACTGAGAGAACAAACTGGTTTTAGAAGCCACATTCATAATGAACCGATTAAAATCATTGCTGTTGCTCTGGAAGAAAACAATCACATTCTCATTCAAAACCACCACAAACCAAGCATCCCTTTTATTTACGTGCCTCCAGTGTCACAGCCACTGGAAAGATCCTTCATGCAGCAAAGGCAAAAAAAAAAAAAAAAAGGAAGAAGATTTGAAACCCGAAGGATGAAGGACAGGAACAGAAGCAGGTCCAGTCAGGTGGCACAGCTGGTAAGAGAACATGAGCAGGCAGGTCTGCTGCCAGAACAGACAGGTGGAGCAAGAGACAGCAGTGCTGGGAGGAGCCATTGCCATCAGAAGTAGCTGTAGGAACACCAGCTACTTCTCACCCAGCTTCTGGTGCTCAGGGACAGCTACGTGGGCTGGGACTATGCCTGTCACACACCCACAACTGTTAACTGCCTGCTTTGATAAAGACCCAGGCTCAGCCACCCCTGCAGTGACCACAACTGAGAACACAGCACAACAACCCCTGCTCCCACCAGCCTCAGTCCAACCACTACCCATGCGCTAGAGAGCTCTGCAAACACTGAGAAGATGAAAACAATACTTAAGAGTCCCATTCCTTGTCATCAAGGATGACTTTTTGTTCCACCTGGGCATGGAGAGTGGGTTATATCATTAATGCTGGCAGGCAGTCATGGCCATTTTATACAATGATTTTTCCTCATAAACATATTTGAGACATTAAGCTCATGTTTATTCCACAGTCGATTAAATAAAATTGTCTGCTCAAAATTTACACAGATTACCTCTTACACCATTTAGCACAGTTTGTCCACTTGGGGACAGTGGGACAAGTGACTCTAGTCCTTCCCAGGGTAACAACAAAGGAGAGAACAAAAGCAATTCCTGCTGTGCATTCATTTATTAGCCTCCTTTGGGCTTTAGACAAAACAGAAACCACAAATCTCCTCTTCTCTGTGAGCTTGCACATAAATTGCTGTTGAAATGTAAAGTTACTCATTTACTTTGTACTAGTTTAACCCAACAATGTTCAAAAGAGCAGGTTTTGGTGGTGAATACCTACTGCTATGAATCTGTGCTGTTCCCTCCTAATTTCTCTGGATGCAAGATGGTTTGCATTCACTAAACACTTTTGTTAAGTCTTTCCACAAAGCAGCTTCTGACAGCATATTCATCTCTGCTCATTTACAGCTTGATGTTAGGCTCACTGTTTCATTTGCCAGCAGGCCTCATTATTTGCTTTGCTCCGATCAGACCATTCCTCTGTTTCTTGGAAACCTCTCTTACTATCCCCATAATCCTTTCCTCTGAAGCAGACATTAGCTCCAGTTGAGTGGAATTCTGTGCAAGATACCAACAGAGAGTATGTTGTTCTCCCTCTTGAAGAGCGGGGTTTCAGTTCTGTGATGCTGGGTGTTCCTTTTTCTCCTTTTATCTTAAAATTAATTTAAAACATCTTTCAGTTCAGTTCAGTGGATCCACGATGTCATTCCATGATCCATCTGGAACTGGCAGCTTCTTTTCCAAACATGACTTGATGTTTTGAGGGGGAGAGATACAAAGTCTGTAGCAAACAGACTCGCCATGGAAGTTGTTTGGTGCTTGGGGGCTGCTGCTTCAGAACACCCAAAGGCCACATGGCTGCTGGAGCAAAGATTAATCTACGCTCAGCGACCCAAGGAAGGAGAGGCCTGATGAGTAACCAAGTTCTTGTGTCTGCAGGGGATCTGTGCACACACTCTGCAAGCTCTGCTCCCCTTCCTACAGAACAGCAGGCAGCCTGCTCCTGTACAAGCAGAGTCGTCAGGGAAAGGCTGCGCTGGAAGAGATCACACCAACCCCTCTTCCTTCAGGAGGACCGGGAACGTGCACGTTCTGCACTGCTGTGTTTCTGTGGGAGACCGTGGGCACAGCTGCAGAGAGCTCCTCAGAGCAAACCACGCGGGCTTGTCATAGCAGTACAGCTCAGATGCCTTGACACAAAAGGGCTGCCTTGCTAAAATTGTAAGGAAACATCAGAAACTGTATTCCCTTCTGAAGACACAAGGAGGAGTGGGAAAGGCTCTCAAATTAAGTAACTTTTGTTTTCCTAATTTATCAGAATTCACTTCATTTAAAGTGGGGGAGAAGCTACTTAGTGTGGAGGACTTCCATTTTTCCCCTCTTGAGCTCCATGAAAAAGGAGGTGGGGTGACAGGCAGAGGAGTAGGTGAGGAAAATCCAGAGCAGCATAGGTAACGGAAGAATAATTTGCCAAGCCTAGCTCCAGTCAAATTGCACAATTTCCAGGTTAGTGATGCTGTCATATACTGGACAGCTTTCATTTCCATAGCACAGAAAAGATTAAAGCTTCCCTGTGCTCAAAATGAAACACTGAGTATTTCGTGCTCCTTAGGAGGAATACGTGGTCTAGCTTAATCTATCCTTTCTGACCACCCCAACCTGGCAATAACACAGAAAAAACTAAATACCCTTCTTTTCCTACTGCGCATTGAAGTGACAAGTTAATTATTGCCTTACATGTAAAGTCTTTCAAAAGGAAGAAGAAAGCAGCCTTTGCCTGGTTTGGGAGAATGAGGTTCAAGTTTGCAGGGTCGAGGGCAGGGGGTGGTGGTGGGGTTGCAGGGCCACTCCTTATTAGCTAATTATTAAGCAGAAAGGTTTGATAAAAGAAATGTCCTAGTTTTGACCAGGGCCTTAATGTTATTCCATACCCCCTCACGCCATTGCCAGGGATGGGGAAAAGCCTTCTCTGGCTTCCAAGAAGAAAGGAGTTCCTTCTGGTGGGAGAAAGGGTGGCAGGTGAAACAGTCCAGTATTGTTTTATTTTACATGTAAATCGTTTCTTTGTCTTATACCTTTTGTTATATTGTTGCTGTTACTGTTCCTTTTCTTATCTCATTGCTGTTTCCACTAAATTGTTCTTATCTCAGCCTATGATATTTGCCTTTTGTGCTTTCCATTGCAGGAGGAGCAAGCATCAGCATGGATTTAGCAGGACTACTAAATTGGGGAATAGCATTCCTGAGCCACAACAAGAAAGCGCTCAGAATTCATGAAAAAGTTGAGATCTCTTACCCATTTGTTTCCAGTGGTTAGCTCTCACTGAAAGAGTATTTGACTGAGTCATGTATGCTGTTCTAAGCCATAGTACCACAGCTGATTTGGCAAACCCATTGCCAGTGATACTAAACAGCACATATGCTTTTTCACCACCTTGTGCTTTCAAAGTGTTTTAGAGAAATATATATTCATGTGTACACAGTGACTACCCTAAGTTCTTCAAGCTGTGTAGGATTTAGTGCCATGGATTCAAGACTTTTGTCTGACATAAAATAAATTGCCCATGAAATTTTGGGTGAGTTTTCAGGAGGATTTAGAGGAAAAACAACCACTCATCTTACATGACTTTTTACAACAGCTTCTTTGTTACTGTATCTGAGACCAGAGTGTCCTGGTCTGTAGCATCTTCCTGTTCTACTTAGGCAGTCACTGTATTTTAGCAAAATCATACTTTGAGTAAGCTACAGTCAGGAACTCTTACAGTGGAGATCCAGAGATCTCAGCTCATGTCTAGAGAACAAGGTGTCAGCACCTGCATTTTCTCCACTTGTACACAGACATGACTCCAGGTATTTCCATGCACACAAAACCAGCCCACTGATTCTTCACAGTACTTTGGCAAGAGGAATGGGAAGGAAGGTCAGCCTTGAATTGGTCAGACAGTCAAACTAGATGATAGTTGGAGGTCCCTTCATACTGAACTATTCTATTTTGTTCCTCAAGATATTTTTCTTGAGAACTGGACAGCAGCATGACTACTTAAGAAGCTAGGTAAAGCCCTGTACACTTGCTACTGAGCACCAGGCCCACCTCTTTTAAACAGTCTTTTTCCAAGCAAGGTTGGAATTACTCCAAATTTTCCTGTAATCCCTCAGAAAGCTTGACGCAACTCTTTCTTTTATGCAGTAAATTCCTCATTCTGTCCAGTGCAGTTAACAAAAAGTCACATTATTGATCAACTTCTTTGGTGCTATCCTTCTTTCGCACTATAATAATTTAAAACAGATCAACCCTTGACCACCTGTAAGTTTGCGAATCGGGGACCAAGACATTTCTTCAATGGCAAGTTCATGACAGTCTTACACTTACTTAAAATTAGTTCAGCTAATGACAAAAATTGCTAGAGTTAGAATCATGGAATATCTCAAGCTGGAACTGACCCATAATGATGATCAAGTCCAGCTCCCTGCTCATCACAGGTCCACCTAAAACGAAACCATATAACAAGACATTCCTTGAACTCTGACAGGCTTGGTGCCATGATGACTTTCCTGGGGAGCCTGTTCTGGTGACCGATCATCCTCTCAGTGAAGAACCTTCTCCTAATTTCAAATCTGAACTTCCCCTGGCTCAGCTTCATTCCGTGACCTCGTGTCCTATTGCTGGTTACCACTGGAGTTACATAGATGAATACAGGTGTTCATCATACAGGCTGACACGTCCTCTAAATCCCAACTGTACCCGCCCCTTTTGCAGTCCACTTTTCCAGATCATTTCTAGAGCCAATCCCAGCTTGCCTTCTTCCCTTGAAGTCTCCCTGTACACCTGTTCCAGGCATATGAGAGCTTTTGCTCCATTGTTAAATCCAAATGAAACTCTGCTTTCCACAACATTTACACTACCAGTTGAAGAAGAAAATTTTTATTTTTGTAAATGCTCAGTCATGTCAATAAGGTCGATGGCCTATTGAACACAGTGTAAACACAGAGTAGGACAGAAAAAAAGAAGCAAGTTCAAACAAGATGAGGTGCATTTCAATTATATGTTCTTAATGCTTATATGGTAAGATGAGCTTACCACGTAAATTACACCGCCCCAGCATCCCTTACCTGCCAACTGAGTAGGCGTAAAGAAGTTGGTGGGCAGTTAATACAATGTAAGAACATAAAGAAACCTTGTATGTGCCAGTCTGAACACCACCTCCATATCTGGCCCTCAGCACATTGTCATATGAGCTTAATAGCCCAGATAAATCAGTTCCTGAACCGAACTCCTACACACTGGCTGTATTAATGGATTCAATTAAGCATTTAAAAAGGCACTTGAATTTTTACTTAGGAAAAGGAAAAACACAACCAAAAAAACCCCATACCTAAAGCACCACCAGAAATAAGAACCAGCATTTTGCTGCAGAATGAAAAGCAATGCTAACAGCACTGACCTATTTTCATTGAATTTGAGTTGTCAACTCATTGAGAAAATAAATTCAGCATAGTGAATTACTATAGAAGATATGAACATGAGTCTTTAATAGTCAGGAAAATTTCATTAATGCCACACTTCACCTAAACCATTCAAGTGTTGTGCAATGACGGCCAAATGGTTTTTCTTCCAGTGGTTTGTACTTGATTTGACTCACATTTCAGCTCAGACATTTCCACAACAGCAGTGCATAGACATTCACTCCTTTGCTGCCCGGAGCTTTCTGCAGACTGCTCAACAAACACTTCTATTTGCTTCTGCAGAACAAACTAGTGCTGCCCTCAGAATAATAGGAGGACGTTTATCCAGCTCCTGCCCTCACCAACCATCCCTTCAATGGCTGGTCTCCCACCGACAATGAAAACCCAACACAGTTCAGAGAATTAGTCACTAGAGGGCACTTAGAGAATCCAGAAGATTGAGAGTGTGCTTGGGATCAGAAGGCCACGACAGTTTAAAGAGTCCAAATGACGAGATTTGCATTTACTTCCTAAGCAAACTCCTGCAACCAATATTTTAAGATACAAAACTAGGGACATGATTATATTGCGGATTATGATCTTTATCATATTTTGTTTTTCCATCAACTGAATGAAAGAAGGCTGGGTAAAAACTCTCCTCTGAGGCAACACACAGAGTAGGCTACATTGGCCATGCACTTCTGGACAGATGTTGAACAAAAGTGTTAATTGCTGGCATGTAAGGTAGGAATCATGTAAGGTATTGGCTGTTGCTGCTGGGTGCAGCTTCGGGGAAAGAGGTGCAGGAACACACAAACCAGTGTGTCAAACTCACTGAAATACAGCATTTCATTTCACTGCAGTGCCTCAAATTGACTATGTATTTCACAAGAGACAAGGATGTGATTATGCCCCAGAGGCCTTGCAGATTTTATTCTGGATGTGACAAACCGCTGAAAGGTGACAAGTGCTGAGTCAGGAAAGCAGAAGCAAGAATCCTGGATGGTGGAACTTGCAGTCACCTACAGCAGGCACAGGCTGTATATATTTGAGCTCTAAACTTAATTCTCATTTAAAGACAGAGCATGAATAAAGACTACTCTCATCCCTGCTGTGTTACCTGAACAGCTCTATTCTTTGCTTCTTGTATTAATTGTAAGCTGCAGCCTTCAGCCAGTACATCCTGTCTTTAGTAAGATTAAAATTCTCTTGGCTACCAAGAGTCTTATTTCTGTATACTTCTGATCTTCTGCTGGAGAAAGAAAGCAGAATTCGTGAGTTCTGCAAAACCTCAAATCATTGCTTTTGTGAAGGCCAAGTGCAGGGCAGCACAAGGAAGGCTTGGGCCACTTCTGTACCAAGGGCTGACAGGAAGAGGTGGTGAGATGAGCACAGGTCACAGCACCTGGCCATGGGCAAGGGTGGTGACTGGTGACCCTGACAGGTCTGTCACACACTATCAAAGCACTGCTGCACTGGGCTGCGTTCTCTAGCAGGGGCTTGGGCTGGCTCAGTGCCCAGACAAAGATGGGGCAGTCAGAGCTCACAAAAAAAAGCAGAATGGCACTGAGTGGACACTGCAGGAAGACCGAAGGTGTGCCTGCCTCTTGCTAAGTATTCATTAAAACTTTGATTTATAAATTGGCTCTGTACCTTGTCTAAATTGACTTTGGAAGCCTACGGGAAATACTGCCCCACTTCCCTGTGTTTGCCACAGGGGAAATGAGAAACCACTGGGTCCCTGGGGCTAATTACTTTCTTCAAAACCCAGCATTGCTCTGTTTCTGACTCAGCGCAGCGTTCAATTTTCTGCTGAGATTGTATCTGTATCGCATTACAGGATGAGTTGCAATAGCACCTGATGTTAATTGCGGTGCACAGACTGCTCCCTTCTCTCCTTTACACCAGTTATCAAGAAAAACCAGAAAGTCCACTTCTGCTGGTTTTAATTTAGCCTCTTCCATCCATACAGAGTGCCTGTCAGACAGGAGAGACAGGGGCTGTCATCCTCTTTCTGCCTGAAAATATCTAATAACAAGGTAGAGACTAGCTGGATGTCTACATGTAGATGTCTACATTCCATCCCAAACAATCAGATACCTTATGGAGACAGAGATGTTGGGATGCATGACAGCCACTCAGTGTGAACAGATACAGACAGGTACCATAGTATTCCTGGATTGCCCCAAAGCCCGACAGCCTTCCTTGCCCCTTGTATCCACTGAAAGCAGAGAAACGACAGAGATGAAGTAACAGAAGGACATCCCCACGCTGCTCTCAAAGCTTGTCAGTCTCTTTCAGGGCCTATGCCTGCCTACAACACCAAAGCAGCCCTCAAACGCATCAGAAACCACAGAAACAAGAAGGGGCATCCTGAGCGGACAAGTGTATAGGGCTCAGCAAGTTGTCCTGTGGGAACTAAATCTGAGAACATTTGCTGGGTCATGAGTAAAATTTACCTTTTCCTGGAGCATAGTGAAAGGGATGGGGGGGTTTAACATCTTATAATTATTTTGTTTCCCTCCTAAATGTCCACCTCTGACAGTGGCATTCCAGTACTCACCATGTATCATATGAATGCTTGTTTCTGACAAGTCATCTGCTAGCCTGTCATTTGCCAGCCTACCATTTCCCACTCCCCTTCTGCCAGCAGCAACCAGGATTTCTGTGATTTTCAAGTGTTAACCAGCATTGGTAGCTGCCACTTGCTTGGCATCATGTGTACACAGAACAATGATAGGGATTTGTATCACGTGCCACACTTTCAGCGCACATTGAATGAACAGCATTAGAAGAAAATTAATTAATTAACTGGTCTACTGGAAAGCAATGCCTCTGGGACTAGCACTGGGGGCTTTGGATATTTTTGAGTGAGATCCTTCAAGCCCAGCCTCCCACTAAAACAGCAGGAGGGCAGCCAGAGTAGATCAGGTAGCAGTGCTGTTTCCAACAGTGGACAGTGGTTGCTGCCACTCACAAGTCTGCCTTTTACTTCTACTGGTGTAAATAACCTATTCACCTTGCCATGCAATTTGTTGAGTGTTTTCAGGTGAGTCAAAGTGCTGTAATCATCTCCTCTCTTCTGATTTCTCACCCTTCAGTTAAAGGCCCTTTCCCTGTTTGGCAGCCCATTGTTTTCTTCTCTTTCCCCACCAGCAGTAACAAAATTACTCTGACTAGAGTCCAGCTTGCAACAGGATGTTTCCAACCTGGAGTTGCTCTGGCATTTGCCTTCATTCTCTTAGGACAGAGGAGGTTAAAAAAAAAAAAAAAAAAAGGAGAGGAACAGAACATTCTGTCAGATAAACATTTGCTAATGCTCTTGAGCAAGAGAAATAGAACAGGTAGCAAACAGATTAACTATCTGCTACAGCAAATACACAGCAGCAAAGGTGCCCTGGACACTTTTTGGATGGTATTTCTGCATTGAGTCTGAGACTCTGATATATTAATTGATCTCTCCAACAAGAGCCATGACCTTTATCTACAAAATTAGAGGTCAGACCTCAAAGTAATATAATTAATCTCCTGGCTGGTATAATAAAAACAGGCTTGCTGTTAGTTTGACTTCCCTACCTTTTTCTTTTTTCCCCCTCTCCCATGAGGAATAAGTGATTTTTGCAGGTACACAGTTACTCAGTTCATCAGTAAAATTATCATCTCTTTGGGTGCAGGACTAGCAGAGCTTGCTGAGCTCTCAGAGAGCAGAAGCATCTTCCATACATGTTCTCTTTTCCTGTTTGACTAACACATGATTCCACAGACCTGTGCATGTCTACTGCTTCCCTCGGTAGCTTATTGCATCAAGGGATCTTTTCTAACTCTGAAAAACTCATATTTGTCCTGGGAACTTTGTGCGTACATTTTCCTCAACAGAAGAGATGACCAGGGCTAGTCTCTCCCTCAGCTTTAAAGCATACTGGACAACACTGAGCCTGGATCTCTCCTCAGAACTGATTTCCCTTGAGAATTTCAAAAGGGCAGAAGCATGAAGATGCTGTGGACAGGTGCAGTTTTTACCATTGTCAATTTTGTAGCTAAAACAACAATCTGTGTACTGGTAGCTCTGTACAGGAAGGGGGATCTAGAATTCTGATGTGCTTTTATTACATGTATCACTCCCAGAAGTGGGATTGATTGATTGATAGCCAAATGTCACATCAGTATTCTCAGAAAGCAGATGCATCTTAGAGTGCCTCTACTTGTCACACCAACTGGATCTTCACCAAGACAATCATTATCTTTGTTACTCTTCTCCAAAATGGAATTTGCTTCCCTTTGCAGCTCTTTATAAACTCATCAGCGCTTGGACACTGTCTGACTTTGCTCACCCCTTCATGGATACTTACAGGTGGAACACACCCAACTGGAAAAAAAGGGTTTATTATGTGTTTGTTATCTCAGCCACTGCTACAAACTCCTGATAGGAGACTCCATGGAAAGCAGGAGTTGGGAAGGGAGGTTCTATTAAATGGACTGTCCACGATCACAGAGTCTCCTCAGAAACCCCGACTGTCACCTTCTTCTGTGGTCAGTTGACAAAAGTCATGGATGTCCTGTCCTCTAAAGCATAAGTCAGAACAGCTGCTTCCCTCTTTGTTTTGCACAGAGTGCACCTGGGTAGCAACACACACATTACATAATAGTAAGTCAGAAACTGAAAGGAGCCAGATTGCTAAACCCTTCTATGCGGATGAGATTTTTTATTTCCATCACCTGATAATTTAATTGCTCAATTAACTCTGCCTGAATGCCTTGGCTGTGGAAGAGGAATGTTCCCTTGCAGGTCATGGTAAACCAGACAGGAGGCAAGTAAGCAATGCAAAGGTAAATGATTCCTCTACAGCAAACCAAGTGCATCATCCAGTTGTGTTTTCTCTCCTGCTCTGCTCCTTGCTCCTCGTGTTTTAGAGATAGAACAGGCACTAGACAAATAAAAGACCATAAAACTCTGGTCAAAAGCCAGTATCATAGACCTCGACATGTTTTAATTCCAAAACTTTCTTAGCGAATTCAAACCTAGCTTGGACATTTCTTTTTGCATTTCTGAAATTCCATGATATGCCTAATTTAGGTAGCAGGGTAATCTCCTCCTTGAGGAGGACTTTGAAACATCTGCTGCATCACATTTTCTTTACCCAAGAAGCAAGTGGAAAGGATGCCACTGAAGCGGCACTTCTTGACCATCCTGGGCCAGAGTGGGACTGACTGAAGGCCTGTGGATGTAATCCTTGTGCATCAGCAGACCATACCTCAGAGGGCTTCGGTTCCGATGAACACGAATGAATGGCCTGTAGCCATTATTGCAGCAGACTACACATAACTCAAGTGTGCCTCCTGTCATAAATACAGCAGCCAAGTTCATAAACCCGTGTCTCTGCTGCTCGTGTCAAAACCTGAGTGCTCCTGTACAATTTATGTAATCACGTTAGATTATTTGTTTATATAATTTCTCAGTTATAAGTTAGTGGGCAAAAATTTCTATTAAAAATAAATTTAAATTGCTTAGGGATATAGGAGAGTCTGTATCACTGGAGACTTTTAAGATTGTCTGCCAGGATGCTTGAGAGCATGTTAATGTTATTAGATCCTGCCTTGGGCCAAGGAGATAACACAGAGGAACTCTGTGACCTTGCAAGATCTTTTCTAGCTATTCCTGGAACCATTCAATGAAAATGGCCTGGAAAAGCAGCAAACTAAAACCTGGTAAAAGAGACACTTCTGCTCTATGTTCTCTGGAAGAAAAAAAAAAGGCAAAAGAGGCTGGAAAAGTCTACATCTAACAAAGTAATGAAAGAGAAAAGAGTTTACAATTGAAATCAGTGAGTACTAAAGGGAAAAACATCCTCTGCTACATGATCCCTACTTAGGTCTTCTCATGAACACCATCATTAAATCCCTACCCATATTATAATTTTAAACAGCTCCTTCAACCTCCATTTGTGAACTTCCCCCTGGTAGTGCTCCTTTCCATCCTCATGAGAGCTCACATTAAGTCATTCCACAATGAGCCTTTCTTAAATTCCTCCCTGAAGCCACCTCTAAAACATGTAGGGGTGAAACAGAATTTACTTGACAGATTACTGACCCCCTTTTGCTCATATTTAGGATGCAGAGTCTCCTGAATTCGTGGTCATTAGAAATCATCAGCCTGTTGATTCTACAAGTACTCACCATGCTAGAAAATCCTGTTTCTGCCTCATGCCATGCAAAGCCTGACTGGATGTTACTTTGACCTGAAAAACAAGAAACTAAGTAGGTTTGTAGCCAAACCTTGAGCTGCTGACTGTATCTGTGTCAGGAAAAGGTGCATCTCCAGCAATGACAAATTATATCTAGAATATGTCTTTTCTTAGATCCTATAAATCAGGGCAGTTCAAAAGAGGTGAATTTAATTAGAAGACATTTGTCCTAAATGTCATAATGACAATCTTGGAAATTCAAGATTAATGAAAGCGAGAAAGAAGCTAAAAATAGCAGCAACTACACGTAACCAGCTTGGGAAACAGATAACAGAAGTAAGAGGCAGTGAGGAACAGGAAAAGAAACTCAAACCAAAACAACCCCCTACCTTTCAGCAGACAAAGACAATCAGAAGTCTACATTAGTATAAAAACAAATGCATCAATCTACGAAAACATCTGTAATAATCAGATTGTCCATTATGACATTCACAGGGTAAAATCTGTCAACAGTAATACAGAAAAGGTAGGTATTTCTCATAGTTATTTCTTTTTTGGAATGCAAGATGGTGCATGTCGTATCATATATCGTATCATATATCATAACTTAAAGTCAGTGATATTTAAATAGTACTGAAAGTGGGATATTATTGAATCAGCATCCTGGAGCCCTACGAGATGTCTGAAGATGTCATTGCCAATGCTCATTTTCTGCAAGTCATTGAAAAATAAGGAAGTTTCATAGGTCAGAGAGAAAAACTAATCTTCAGAAGTACAAACAGGACAATCCAGGACTAAGACCTCTCTCAAGTATTTGGAGACAATAGCTAAAATAACTCTAAGTCTGCATCATGGAAGACTTTATTAAAAAACAGGAATAAGTTTAAGTGTCATTAAGAAATTGAGAGGCTTTGCAAGGAAAGACAAAAAGACCAAAAAAAAGTTACTTATGGCCTCTGACTAGAATTTCTCTGCTAGTAAACAAAACCATGTGACATCAATAGTGACAGAACTTCAAGTAAAAGGAATTTTACTTTCAAAATGTTTGGATTAAGGAAATGCAATTGTATCTTAATCTGTTTGGGATACAATCAGAAAACTGACTTTAAGATTATAAATTTGCCTTTTTACTCCACCTAACTTATGGAAAAATCTGCAGAACATTTCAGTATGAAGATAGAACGTTCTGGAAGAACTTGATGATTGTTACTTTACATATGAAAAGTGTTTCTATTCCATTCTTTGAGATTTTATCATGCAAATCATGCAGAAATGGGTGACTGAACATTCCAAAAGACTTAACGTAACTTTTACTCTGTTTGCTTAAGCAAATACTCTGATACCTGTCAGTAGTTCAAATTTAATCTTGTCCCAAGGCTAGAAAACAGGTCACAGTAAGTTATGTTTGCCTTTTTGTTGTGAAACTTCAATACATTTTCATACCAAGGACACATGAAATAATTTCTAGGCCAGCTGACTTCACTGGTACCTCTTGACTGCTACAGGATTCTAAAATATTTGCCTTTTTTTGAAGAATGCAAGCACTGAAGGATAATTTGGTCCTTTAATTGTTACATTACCTAGGGACAATTTCTCTAAATGAGCCTGAAAGAAGTGCCAAGTTTTAATTTCACTATTACACGCAAACCTGAACCAGAACTTCACACAAAGCCCCACAGTTCTGGTGTTTGAGATCTAAAAGCACTCTAGGTTTTATTTTGCATTGGAAGCTCATCAGCTTTCAAGCACATTTCCACATTTATAAAGCAGTTGTGCAGACCCAACACAAATGAATAGGCAGAAAGGCACAGGAAACCAGAGCACTACCAATTACCTGCAATTGAATACTGTTTCTCAGAGAGACAGTCACAGAATCAATTAGGTTGGAAAAGACCTTTGTGATCAAGTCCAACCTATGACCCAACACCACCTTGTCACCCAGGCCATGGCACTGAGTGCCTCATCCAGTCTCTCCTCAAACACCTCCAGGGACGGTGACTCCACCACCTCCCTGGGCAGCCCATTCCAATGCCCAATCACCCTTTGTGAAGAACTTCTTCCGAATGTCCAACCTAAACCTCCCCTGGCACCGCTTAAGGCTGTGTCCCCTTGTCCTGTCGCTGTGTCCTGGGAGCAGAGCCCGACCCCCACCTGGCTGCCCCCTCCTGCCAGGGAGTTGCAGAGAGTGATGAGGTCTCCCCTGAGCCTCCTCTTCTCCAGGCTCAACAGCCCCAGCTCCCTCAGCTGCTCCTCACAGGACCTGTGTTCCAGACCCCTCACCAGCCGTGTTGCCCTTCTCTGGACACGCTCCAGCCCCTCAACGTCTGCCCTGAACTGGGGGCCCAGCACTGGACACAGCACTCGAGGTGCGGCCTCAGCAGGGCCGAGCACAGGGGGAGAATCCCTGCCCTGGTCCTGCTGGCCGCGCTGTTCCTGACACGAGAGGCCGGTGACAGGCAGGCAGCCGCTTCTGGAGCCGTGTGCCGCCTGTGAGCTCTCACTGCAGACCGCAGCGGCCAGCGCTGCCCTGCTGCCGGCTCCGGGTGACTCAGGCAGGAGCAGCACTGCCAGCCCGGCCCTCCCGGTTCGGCCGCTTTGTGACTCAGGCTCGCACCCCCCGCTCCCGGCGGGCACCCCGGGCCATCCCCCCGAGCCCTGGGACGTGCTGCTCCACAGCCCTCTCCTTGCTTTCAAAGCAAATCTCCTGCCCAGAGCGCCTCGGGAAAATCTCCCTTTCAGCATTAACAACGAAGAATTACTTAACAAAGCAGAGCGAGGAAGCGCGTTAACAATATCTTCTGCTTTGGATCCGGAAGAGCGGAGCGCATCTGCTGACTAACAGTGGGGATGGGGTGGGAAGGCAGCTGGCTTCTCTGCGAGGGAGGAGACAGTTCCTGAGTGATGCTCTGGGCAGTGCAGGAAAAGCTGTCATCTTCAACAGCAGCGCCTTGCCTGTCAGGGATCTAACACCCACTGCTTCCACAGCTCCTTTCCCTCCTGGCTAAAATGCATGTTTAATATGATGAGCCTGGAACACTAAACAGGAATTAAACTGCAGCTACAGCTCTCCATTTGGCTAAAAGTGTTAAATACCAATGGAAGAAATTATAATAGTTGTGTAACCCTGAGAAGGAAGACCCCCAAATACTTAAGTTCCTTTATAATAAAGTAACCTGCTGTGAAAAGTGAATGAAAATGGCCCTGATGTGCCCTTTCCCGAGATCCACACACTGTCCAGAGAGCAGAATGTTGTAAAAGACCACCAGGATTCACACACGTTCACAGGCTCACTGGCACCTCAGCCCTTTGCTAGCAGAGGAGAGTAGAAGTGCAGCCTCCCAGAAAAAGGCATGGATGTGGACAGGATGGGAGACAGCCACTCCAACACTGATTGAATTTCCTGAAGAAACTTTTGGAGAGTGAAGGGTTTCCTCTTGGGGAGGGGGGGCACAGGGATATATGTTTCTACATCTTATAAACAGGTTCCTTTTATTCTTCAGGAAAGTACAGCCAGTAAAATACTTACACAGTGAAGATTCATGGATCTCTCCAGTTTTTTTGGGGTCAAAGCTAGGCAAATGCCCAGGAGCAGAACCTCCCAACGCTATCAACAACTGCAAAAAATGTTAATTTTGTTTCAATTATCTTCTGTAAGGGCAGACATGACCAGCCAAGGCTACTCCATTTTATCTACCTGCTTATGATCAGAATTTTTTGTCAGCTGCTATTCAAGTGCTCCACAAGTCTTCAAACACCATACACCCTTCACCTCATGCCTCAATTACATGCATCCTCACCACAAAACAGAGTGACTCAAAGTCTGCCCACACAGATCGTGGCCTAGACAGCTGCTGATCAGGATGTGGAGGATTCAGCCACATCCTGAAAATGGAAGAGGCCACAAAGTAGGACAGACAGGATGGCACTGACAGGCGTGTGAGTCAGAACACAAGGGAGAAATGAAGATACTGTTGACAGCATGATGAGCCTGGAGGCAACAGGGAGCCTAATTTCTAGACACATACAGAATGGCGAATCAAGATAAAACCCCTCTGCAGCAGTTGCTGTAACACTCTCTCAGGACATGTTCCTGAGCACAGAGTCTCACTGGGATGTATTTATACCACTGTCAGGACCAGTGTGAACAGCTCTTTAAGACCACCATACAGGAGAGAAGGCTTCAGAGAATCTTTTGTGATTATTAGTTATGTTAGAACAGACTGGACCTTTGTCTCTCTGTTCACTTTTTGAGTCAACTCCATGGGTCACCAGCCAGAAAACCCAACATGAAATGCAGTCTGGTGTTTTGTTAATAATATACTCTGTGTTTGTTCATGTTCTTTAATCACATGGTTTTTGCTCTGTGGAACATCCTGTCTCTCTGGCCTAAGCCAGTTCAGAAGTAAAGATGCTTTGGACTGAATCCAGACAACACATACATTTTTGTCTTGCTCTGGAAACCCTATGTCAATTTAAATCCATTCAGCAGAGTTTGTATTACTGTATTTGCCTGAAGAATAAAAGGAACATGTTTACAAGACATAGAAACAGATTGCCCTGTGCCCGCCCCTCCAAGAGGAAACCCTTCACTCTCCAAAACCAAAAGGCTAACATACCAATAAATTTATTAAAATTAACTGCTCATAACAAGTTATTAATCTATTGTTACTGCTATGTTTCTAATATAACAGCAAATGTGGTACCTTATTTTTCTGTATTTTCACACTAAGGTCACAGCATTAATATTTCATACTAAAGTTCTGGGTTTGTCTGGTTTTGTGCAGAAGGTTCTGGGGGTTTGAGCATGTTGAATTAATCTCTAAAACTTGTAATTTGTTTCTACTTCTGAGTATTAGTTAAACTACCAAATACAGCTCCAAATCACTGCCACTGTTGTGAGCAGAACGTATTATACATAAACTTACCACTAAACTGCTGACACTACAGATCCCTGGATAACCGACAGAACCTCTGGGTTCTACCACTGCTGCCTCCTGAACTGTGCAGAAACTGGACAATATGCACAATACTGACTGCAGAACAGTCCCAGTGCAGCAAATCCTCTTTCAAGTCCCATCTGACTCATGCTTTCTCAAGTTGGAGAACAGGTTTTTATTCAGCCACGTTGATTTCATTACACTCAGAGTTTACAGAGCACCTCAGTGCTTCACCTTCTGCCCTATTTGTGTAATATCCAATGGATAAACTACTGAAACTGTCAGCACATTCAGGGGGACAGGATACACAGAAGACACAATCAAACCAACTAGCACAACAAAAAAAAGCCCCTCAAGATTTCCAGATCCCAAAAATATGAATGAACTGTGTAACTCAAAAGCTATACTAATGTGGAGTTATATTTTATAATAAGAACCAGCAAATAAATGTATTTCAGAAATGCCATTTCAAACCAAGTGCACATATTATTTGTAACAAACAAATACTGTAATGTAAAGCAACCAGAACCGACCATCAGGAATTTGCAATAAAACATTTTACATGGACATTTTAGTCTGAAGAGACCTATTCTGAAACTAAGCAAAAAAATTAACCAATAATTAGCAAAATCACTGCAAAATAATTTATCCATTCCAAGGATGTTTAGCCATGTTCCCCACAGAGTGTTTGATTCTTGCCTTACAGGCAATATTCAAGTTAGTCTTCACTGTGGAACAGGTACAAGTGTGCCCTTGCTATTAACTCTCATGTTGGATATTAGCCATAAAATGACATAGCTACTTATTGCTAGAGACCCACTATTAAATGGGATTTGTGGGTTTAATCTTTCATCATAAAATAGATTAAATCTGCATCTTTGTAGAAGTATGAGCATATAATCCTAATAAGAGACTACTTGTCCTACACAAAAATAATCAAATATTTGATTACTGGCTTTCTGAGCAGCAATTTTTGCTTTTCTGGTGGGAGGCAATATTTCTTACAAATATTTTAAAAAGTTAATGCTAACACACACTGCATATCCAGTAAGAATGCTGGTCAAATGCTGGGGCAATAATGAAAAGGGATCTGCTGACTGCAGTGTCACTTTGGTGACATCAACTTCATATGGAAATAACAAAGGTATTTCATATATCCCAAAATTTTGCACTCGGGAGGAACATGAATCAGACTATATCATTTGAAGCCAAATGACTGTGCATGAATGCCATTCAAAGTGACACAACTGGATGTGACCCTGAGACACACTCTTGTTACTTGTGTTTGCAAACTGAACTCATGAAGCACATTGCCCACAAGTTATTTCTAATTTTATGTTCCTTTTTTTTACGACAGAGAGAGAGGCACGTACTAGAACTAGCTGCTAAGAGTGGGCATCTCTCCTGACCACCTAATTTTGTTCTGCTAATGCTACACTTGTGTCACTTTGATTTTGTAAACTGACTTCTACCTGGTCTGTCCTTGTAGGAAAGGATGCTCTTTTGACCAAGGAGGAAATACTGAATACACCCCATGCAGCTTGTTATGCTGCCATTTTCACAGAAAACAGAGTTTGCTGATCTGTCAGAGAAAGCAGCTCTGGGAGTAGCTGAATTAGTGGAACCCAAGTTTAAATGGATTTTGCAGCTCCTGCCTGATCTACAGTTCTCTGCTGTCCTCAACTCATGTCAATAAAATTCTCCTCCACTTCCTGTCACAACAGACCCCTGTGTAACAACACACCAGCTACCACACCTGCTCAGAAACCAGCTGACAAAAAGTCTGGAGAGACAAACTTGACAAAGTTTGATTCAGAGCATTCTTGCACAACAGCTCCGTCTTCCAAAATGTGTATGAAAATAAGAATATCTAAGACTACATTACTCCTTAATTTGCCAGAAATTTTCATAGATGGGATTGTACTCATCCTCACCAAATACTCAAACACCCATCTAAAAGGCAGTTTTGAGAAACAAGAACACAAGATTCTGACACTCAAATATCTTACTTTGTCATTAATCTTATTTGCCAAGAAATGCTCTTAACACAGGAATTAAATAGAACTATTACACCTTAATCACTAATTATTAGGCAAATATTAGGACATACAGAAATGTTAAATGGGTGGTCTGAGAACTCAGGACTTTTTATTCAAAGGAACACTATTCACTGAGGAAAAAAATTTACTTCACACAACCTGAGTTCTCATTTCTACTAAAAATCTTCTCTTGTTAACAAGAGAAAACTGAAACTAACATCCCCTTCCTTTCTCCCTTGCCATCCTGTAATTTCATTTCATGAAAATCCAGGTAGCATTGACATATATGAACACCTTTGAAGAGTAAAAGACCAGTATAAAGCCCACTCCCAAAAACTCCGTGTTTCCCTCAAAGCCTAAGTAACAGCTATGGACCTTTTAGTCTGTATCTGGTTTTAAGTCTCGTTACATCCAGTGTGACAGATACTGTCCATCCTGAGCCTGTGTGACCGCAGCTGCTGTGAAAATTTCATGACAGTAAAACCAGCTGAAGAAATAACAGCACAATACTCTTGTCCATAAGGCATTTTTTAGGCTTGCATAAAACCTCCTGTAGCGTGTTTAAATTGCTATTCTCTTTTACAACTGCGGGAGACAGAACAAAGAAATGGCTTCGTTCAGAGTTCCACAAAAAGCAGAGCAGAGCTCCTCGGGGCAGCACAGAGCAGCCGTTTCTGGCAAGAAGCTGATATACATAGTGATGGTTGAATTGCTGAAGACTGGGAAAAAGGCAGGAGTAAAAAATTAACCTGAGGTTTCTAGGTTTGTACATAGCTTCTGTCCTCTCCAGAAGAAGTGGTGCAGGAGAGGACAGGCCCTCTGTCATTTCCTTCCCACCTCTCCACAGTTCTGAGACCCAAACCCCCTTCCCCTGTAGCAACTCTGTACAAGGTTCTTGTGCAGGCAAGACCTTTATCTGCCTCTTGTCCTGCCCCAGTGTTTGGAGGTTCCAAAAGGTTTCTGCACCTTCACTTGAAAAGCTACACACATGTCAAACTTCTACAGAGCTGACGTTTTTAAGTAACAAAACTTGTTGGGCAGGTGGATCTTGAAAAAGAGAATCACTAGAATTTAAATCTGGAGAAGACTAATGGGATACTCTGCTGTGATCTGACACCACAGACACCTGAAGTTTTACACAGTCACTTCTGAAGGCAAAGAGCAAGTGTGAGCTGCATAAAATTCTCAGGAAGAAACCCAGACAGCGTTGATAAATTTCAAATGACTGAACAATCACCTCACAGTAAGAAGCACTAGTGACAAATCATCCTCATTTTTCCAATACCTTGCCTTTAGAAATAGTGAATTAAATACTTTTCTTCAA
>VZTI01005930.1:45597-76381 GCA_013397865.1 Struthidea cinerea
AAAAAAAATAAACACCCAGCTTTAAAACTTCCATACTTGGGACAGAGTTAACAAACCAATGCCTGTGTTTCGTTTCAAGTCTGAAAACTTAGGGTTGGATGAACTCCAGGAGGACTGAGTGAATTTAAACAGGCCAGAAGAATCATAAATTTTGCTCTATAAAAAAAGAAGTGTGTGTTTTGCTTGCCAACAGGACACCAATAAGCCCTCCCATGAGGGAAGGAGATGAACAATAGTTTTTAAGCCTCCCATCTGCACAGTCTTCTGTTACATTTTGAGAAGCTAAAATAATCTTTTGGAGATGAACGTCTAAAGCAGAGAGATGATCTCCCTGAAAGAATCAGGGAAAACCACTGAACATGACTTGCAGGGCTGAACACACAGAAGGGTGACACACAGACAGACAATGCCACACTGCACTCAGGTAACCCCCAGCATGAACAGCAAAGAGCCGATTTCCCCTAGGACACAAAAGGACAAGACTTCTTCACTATCTCCATGTAAGACGACTCCTCTCTTACATTAGAGCCCCTAAAGCCAATTCACTAGTTTCTTTTTATTTTCTTTTTCTTTTTTTTCTGACTTTGCAAAACATTGTCTGTTTAGAGAGTTACCCCAAAACAGAGCAATCAGGACAGGAAGATTGTAAGGTGCAGCATTTAGGCATTAATTGGCAACACCAACTTCCCCATAATCCTTCACCCACACAAGCAAAGGCAAGACAGTATTTCCACGCCCAGTCCTGATCAGTATTTTACTTCAGCAATTAATCACCTTGCTACAAAGAAGAAAAACACACAGGAGTGGCTTTGTCCTGTCTGTGCTTTCACCAAGGCCAGCCTTAGGCTGTAACATTCACTGCTAAAAATTGGACACCTCAAATGGTTCAGCTGCTTAGACTCCTTTTCTCTTTAAACAACATTGTGGTCCATTTTAAGCCACGGAGGAGAACAGGTATTATGGTTTCTATACCATATATATGGTTTCTATACTATAATAATTGTGCACAGCCCACTTTAAAATACCTAACAAAAAACCTCATTGAGTTACAGTCCAGCAAGTCCAGCTCTTGAAGTCCATCCTCACTCAAATGGAGCTCCACAAAACAGAAGACATGAGAACTGTGATAAGTCTAAGTCATAAAAATTTTAAGAAATCCCCAAGACATCTCCTAGGAAGCTTGCAGGTGCCCATCTGGCAAAGCCCTGATGTACAATGATGTTATGAACTCAAAGGTACAGCAATTTAACAAATATTGGAATATAAAAATTTTTTATAAAAAAATGTGTTCCTCTCTGTGACCAAGAGGAACACATTTACATTGGGCCATGCAGAAAGAATAAACAGAGGAGCAACATGTCTGAAAAACTGGGGAAGTGTCAGTTTTAATACCCTTAATTTTTCTCACAGAGAAGGAGCAAGATTGCCTTCCCAGGGTAGGGGCTTGGCAAATCAAAAGGTGTGATGAAAGTCCCTCTAGAAAATAGCTTGGGAAATACTTCCTTGTGAAAACTGTCCAGGCCACAGTCTCAGAAAAAAAAGAAAGTGGATCCAGAACGGGAGTCCAAACAAACTAAGACTTTCCTATTCACAAAATGGCATGGCTCAGTGGTCAGCTCTGTATATATCACATATTTTATTGCTCTTTTGACACTTTCCCTGAAATATTTTAATTCTGCATACATGACAGAGGTGCTCCACAACTTCCTGATTGAATAGATTGAGAATATTCAGGTGCTGTAGAGAGGAAAAGGCTCTCTGGAGGCCAAGGGATCGATACAAGGCAGATCTTTGTGCAGCTGATACACTGCCTTCCCTTTTTTTTTTTTTTGCACAAGACCAATATTCTCTGAAAGCAAGTATATTCCAAATGCAGCTATGATTCAGTCAATCAAATTAATTACAGGAAGTCAGAAGAAACAGGCATATGCATTCTAGCATAGCTGAGAGGAGAAAGTAAGACTCCTTATAAATGTAAGTGCATTATATGTCCGTTAAAGAAGTACCATCCTTAGTGACATCTAATCTGTTTAAAAGCAATTCATTTATCAGTCTTCTCTAAAAGAAAAAAGCACACAATAAACAGAGCAGGGCAGCAGATTTATCAGACTGGCAGAACCACCATTAAAATAAAGGTATTTCCATGCTGTCCCTTTCTACTTACAAGGTTTGTTTTCTACATGTGCAGTAGAAAGGCAGGACAAAAATGTTCTCGTGGACTGGAAATATGCAAGGTCGGGGTAGTGCATCCATGCTAGCAAGGTCTTCCTCAGGAGAATATGCAGACTTCCACATGTGACAAATCATCACAAAGCACAGCTGAAGGCTGGAGTGAACTCTTAAGCCTGGAACAAGGGAACAGACTACATACGTGTGAGTTGGATGAACATTAAGCTCAGGTAAATTTATAGCATTTTAGAACTCAGGGGTTTATTCATGCTCAGAAGCCCACTTCAGCTGGGAATGCAATGTCACGACAGTGCCATGAGATCAAGGAAACAAGTTTGGAAATGATTCCTCTTTGTACAGGAATACATCTCAGCAATTCCATTCTGGCATTGTTCTATTAGTAAAGAAATCACATCCAACCACTCCCAACAACCCTCCTGGCAGGACTTTGAAAACTTCAGTATTGCAAATTGATTTCCAATGCTACAAACAGAATACTTTGGAAAGTGCTCTGTTCATGGGCGATCCTCAGCAGCCCTGCCGCATCCGGGACACTTCCAGCAACCCAGCCACACACTACTTGTATTTCTGCTTAAACTTGGGTCTTGCCCAAAGAAAGGCCTGGCTTTCTTCCACTGCAGCTCTATTAGCATTGCCAGCAAAGAGAATTTATGCAGAGTAAAGGGACTGGGTTCCTTCTACAATGGGGCCAATTGTCTCAAGCTGCCACATTCAGTTAAATGTTTACTTTGTTGTTTCACAACTCAACAGGAAAGGAAAGGTCAGACAGGCCCTACTGCAGAACAAAGATGTTGTCATTCATCTATTCACCTCAAGCCAAGATTCCAGTGGGAGACTACTGCTTTCCAGTTTTTTTCCTCTTCCTCCAGGAGACAGACACCAGGTAGTAAATTAACACTCCAGCAATTCTACCAGTCTGGTTTCATATTGTAAAAGAAACATTAGATGTCAAAGTATTCTGTAAAGATCCTGAAAGAGGAATATTGCCAGGATTTGTTCAACAAGACTGGCTAACAGAGAAAGATTAATCTCTTGAGACTACCCATGAATACCATCCTTTTTGGCACACTTGAAATGAGAGCTACAGCACAGATAGAGCCATAAGTGTGCAGTTTCCTGTGACACAAAACTTCTCTTGGCTTGAAACAGTGGAGACCCTATTAAAATTCAGAGTCCTCCAGAAGCTGCATTTGCCAGCACAAGGGTAAAATTAGAACAACTGTTTAACAGGAATGAGACTGTTATTCTTGACTTGCTATGAATGGAAAACCTGCAGTTCCACTCTCCATTGATGAAGTATAAATGCATGTGGACAGACACTTGGACATCTATTCCAGTAAAAATAGCCAAAATCTTTCTTAACCTGTGCATATTTCTTTCTCTGTTCAATTAATACAAGGAACAGAGATTAGACAATGAAAACCTGTCACAATAGTATTAAACTATTATTGTGAAGAGAAATATGCACGGGTCAAATAAACATAATGTAATTCTCAACTAATGGCAAAGATGCTCTGAGTTTGTAAAGGAAACGTGGATTATTTACTCCTGGTATGAATAAGTCGTGCTCTGATGAAACTTGTACCACATTGTTCATGATATCTGAGTGGCCAGATGGTTGTTGGGACACTGCCTTGGATGGGATGAGTCACATCCCAGCAACACCTGTTTCTTTTCACTGGCTACTGAGGAAACCGAGATAACCAGCTCCAAAGCAGAAGTCTGTATTTGAACAGGCAAATCCTTCCTGCTTTGTCTCTTCCTGAGCCAAACATGCAGTTCACAGATTAAACAATAACTCCAGGACCTGAAGAGACTGCTGTGCCTGCAGAGTCTGGGAGATTTCATCTTTCTGAAAGACCATAACCTCAGAAACACAATCTCATACCATTTCCAGCATACACTGGGGAATCCCAAACCAGGAGTGTGGGCAGGAGTTTGGAGATGACAGAGGACAACAAAAATCACAACCACAGCTGACTGAACAGATATGAATTATCCAAACCTTCCACCTTTGGAGCTGCTTACACAAATTAAGCAGTACTTTTTCTGTAGCTGGTTAAAAGCATGTGAGCCCCATTCAAACCGATGAGCAACCTGTGCACCCTTCTGAGAGGGCAAGCACATATCTGATTCCCAGACTCATCAAAGAAGCTAAAAAATCCATCATTGACCTAAGGTGGCAGCAGGATCTGACAGGAGAAGCACAGATTTCTTGAAAACTGTCCAGTCTTATAAAGAGTCAGCCACATATCTCAGTGATGCACAGAAAATCCCTGGACATGACTCAAAACTTCCTCATAAAGCTGATGGGAACATTCCTGGGACCGATATTCTGGCTACAGGTGCCATCCTAACCACTGGATAAGAACTTTGTCAGTCCCAGCAACCCATACCAGGAGAGTCTTGACTTCTCTAGAACACAGACAAAGATCAGGTTTTTGCAGATCAGACCTGATGAGCCAGACCAGGCTTCAAAGTGACCAGAAGTTTTCGAATAATCTTCAAGTTCACGTATGACTATGGATATATTTTGTCAAGTAAGTAGGATTTTCATTCCCAAGTCAATACTATTACATAAGCAAAGAAAGTAGTTTCCCATACAAGCTATCTTATATCACATACTATCCTGGTCAAACAGCATTTTAAGCTATGTTTGAAGACTGAAACACCACCACTGAAAACTTGCAAATGGGTAATATGATACAGAGTGCTTTAACAATATTACTGCAAGATTACTCCATTCTAATTCCACCAAATCACTCCATGTTACATTTTGAAACTGAGATGTGAAAGGGCTATTCACACTGCATCCATAAATTCATATTATGTAAAAGAAGCACTGACCTCAGGTCACAGAAATAATGAAAGCAGATCTAGAATTTTCTTCATTAGATCATGTACAAAGTGAAAGATATTTCATTTTTCTTCACAATTACTCAGGAAAGACCATAACACAATAAAAAATTTGTCAGCAGGATTCCTTGGAACATTGGGTATCTGCCATGTTACTCAAGAATTCCATGTATCTCAGTCTCTTGGCTGACACAGAATTTAAACAGGAACATCCACAATGGTTTTTGGAACATACCAGCATATTTTATTCTAAAAACCACAAGGACAAGCCCTCTGCTTTACAAACTTACATGTACTTGTGTGTTTCATTTGGCTGACTGTAAATCCAGCTTTTCAGAGCTGAATCATTACAGTTTGATGACACCAAATAAAGGGTGGTGACTCAATGCTCTCATGCAAACAAGTGGGCAAAAGTAGAACGTCAGAGACAGAAATGAGCTGTGCCCTATTAGGAAACTGCCCCTCATCTTTTGAACCTTCTCTGAAGGGAAATTTGAGAGCATGCAGGAGCAGCAGCACAGAACAAACATCAAATATACTTTGAGAGGAGCCTGAAAAACCCCCGTGCTCTGTAGAGCACAGACATCTCCTGCTCATCTCACAGTGCAGACCCCATTAAAATGAAGAGGGTGGTGGGGACACCACTGTAGCTTTCTGTAAGATTCAGCATGGCAATTTAGGCTGTGATCCAAAGCCTGGGTGTGCAACTTCAACTCTGTTGTGCTGAGACTGCTGTTGAGACACAAGAAAGTGTACAAGCTTTATGAGGCAAAATCATGCACAAAGTGTAACAATCAAGATGTGAATAACAGTCCAATGAAAAGGTAAAACAAAGCCAAAAAAATCTAACAAGAAAGAGAGAGCAAAGAAATTTCATGTTTTGTGCCACTTCTACTCTCTGTGAGGTCCCAGTGCTCCTGCAGATGTTCATGAAAGTGCTCTTCTCCTTTGATTACCAGTCACTAAATTCCTATCAGAGTCAGAGAAAAGCACTGGCATGAAAATGAGTACCATACATCTTCCTTTACAGCCCTCCACATGATTCATAAACAATTATTTAGAAGTTATAAAATTGTTCATCTATGGGGGTGAGTCAGAGAACTAGCAAGTGACTCGTTTTCCAGACCAGCTGCGTGGACCTCACAGACTTTTGTCAGGATTCCTACAAGACCAAAACTATTTCTGAGACTGATTGCTTTGTGACACAAGCTCTGTTGTCAGCGGAATAAAAAGATACTGTAAGAAGGAGAGAGGGGAGGCTCAGGGTACTGAGGACAAACACACACAGTTTCACTGGCTATATTTACTTTTACACATACATGATGGACATTATTTCCAACAGCCTATTGCCACACAACTGAATGCAAACAACAGTTAGCTGATGTTGTGACAGCAAATAACCCCCACACTGTTATGATTACAAGCATAAATACTCAAAACTATTGATTACAAAGATGAACGTTATCTACCATTTGGTAACACCTAGGAATGAATATGGCAAAACATTTTTTAAAACACCTTTGTTGGTATATACCAACATGTGTTGTTATGTTCTAAAAACCACTGTGGGTGTTCCTGTTTAAATTCAGTGTTAGCCAAGGGACTGAGATCTGTAAAGGTCTTCCAGGCACCTTAGTTTGGTTTTTTTCTGGTTTGATTTTTCCCCCCTCAGAAACTTAACTGAGTACTAGTAAAGGCATATCAGTGTTAAAACTTCTTTTTGGATACCAAGTACTGTTATAAAGTGAACATCATCCAAACAGGATATAATTTCCAGACATATGCTACAGTCATATACTGCAATGCACACTCTAAGCAAGTAAAAAGTAAACTTCTTTTTTCCTAGTGCTTTATTCCTGCTCAGTCTTTAATGCCTCTTCTTATAGGAAGTGGCTCATGGTAGTATGTAGGTGGAATCTGGAAATGAAAGGCTGTTCCACACTCATGGGTATGCTGTGTGCTGAGAAGTTAATTTTATTATTCACGCATTCCCGGAAGAGGCCAGAAGGACATGGGCACAACTACAAAACACACTCTGTACTAGCTTTCATATGGGGATTATTTCTCATCAGCAGGAAGGCAAAGCTTTATTAATCTCTCAGAAACCATCAAGGGGCCATTCACCCGTTATGACGAAATCAGAGTGAAACTACTTTTGAATTAATTTTTCAGATTGTAAAAAGATGGTTAGGAACCAGAGGGAGAATGTAGTGCTCCAAACTCTGAAGTTTGTGGGATCTAGGTTCATACTACAACACTATCATACAGAGTGTGCTTTTACTTATCTTTAGTAACCACAGCATGATGGCAGTAAACTGTGACCATATCGATAAATAACCCTAGTGTTTAACAGTATAATAGCCACGTCTGGTTACATTTTTGGCATGAATTGCCAGGGAATGCCTGTTTTAAAAAGAAGCTGCTACAATTACAGCTATATTGAGAGATTAGCAATGCCTTTGAAATGCACCTTCATACTCTCGATAGGTGTGTTTGCAGCTCAAGGCAAACTGAACTGAAAACATGCAATGTGAGCTGGAGTACACATTGTGACATAGAAAATACCAACCATCTTGTCAATCAGCTCTTCAGACACGAAACAGATTCTAGAAAAGCTGTCTCTTAGCATTCGTGGTTTGCAGCAACCAATAGCCCAAAGCATTAGGCTCCCAATGAATGAGCAGGAAAGAGAAGTGCTTGAGTAGCTCCAACATGCTGAGTCCTGCACACCACAGTGCGGTGCTAGAGACCGAGACTGCCTCGGTCTGCACTCGCAGATGACTCTGCAGACGGTGCAGTCAGGTCTAGAGCAGAGCCTGTTCACCCACGCTGCCCTCACCTTTACCTGAGAAAGGCATCTGATGGCTCATTCTGCACTGCCCATCCCGCGAGCTCTGTGCCTGTCCAGGGCTCTGTTAAACAATCTCATACCACCCGCAGAAACTCAAAAGGAAGAACTGCAGGGATGTACAAGCGGTACACAAAAACACAAATTCTACCCACTCTGCGCTTCTCTTTCATAGCACACAGGTCCAACAGCACAGCCAGCTCGGCAAGCTGCCAGTTCACAGCCATGCCACACCAACTCTGGGAAAAGGTCGGCAGAAGTGTCAGAGGGCACTGCCTGTTTGATCTAATTGCAACCTTGGACTAAAGCTTTTGAGCTCTGTCCAACAATAATGGTTATCAGTTTGCTCTTTACAATGAAACTCCCTGTTCCCAAAAAGAAGCCAGGACTTTCACTGAGGTAGCAATAACACAAATGTACAGGGTGATTCTCAACTACCTATGTAAAATTCGAAGTAATTTCTTGCTAACCCTGCCTCTTTAAAAGTTTTCTAAACATAATTTGGCACTGAATTTTAAGTTGACCACAGGAAGCACAAAACGGGAAAGTCCAGGAGAAGCTTTGTCTTCCCCCCAGGCACTTCCTGTACTAGTGACAAAAGCATAATGCAAAATTGCTAAGAAAGTGCTTCATGTTTAGGTTACGCTTTGTCTTCCTTTCAGGCAAGAAATATTTGCTCATCAAAAATCACAGCCTTGAAACAACAATGCCCACCTCTGCATCACTGTGTCTGGTTAGATTCTGAGCTTTTGGGAACATGTCTCTGATAAACTAAGTTGAGGAATAAACTCAGATAAACTCAGAGAATGACCCAAACCAAATCTCTGGTTTTCCTCTCACTCTTCAAGCACACTGGGTGCTTAACAGTGATTTGATATCACCTTTGCTGGAAGAAAATTACCTATACTCCACTCCACTAGCCTTGTAATCTCTTAGTTAATGGAAGAAAAAGCTCAAAGGTCCCTTTAAGGAGAAAGCAGATAATTCAAGCATTCCCACGTTAAAAACAGACACAACAAACAATTGAAAAGGCCACAAATTGTTCCCTGATATTCACACTTATGCAATGTGCCCGATCATGTTAACAGTGAATTCCCTGTTCCTGCTCAGACGTCTAGGCAATAAAGGCAAGATTATGCAAAAGACAAAACATTCACAAAAACTTTTTCACAAGTATTAATCCCTTTTCTTCTTTCCTGTGCTGTCTACAAGATAGTCTTATTTTAAACTCTGTTTCAGCAGAATCTATAATATGCTGTCTCAGTGCACATTGGCTCCAGCCATGACTTGACCCTACACTGCAGTAAGAGTTTGGCGTGTGCTAACAATTCATTTTTCATCTCTGCTTCATTTCCATAGACAGAAGAGGAGCGTGCACACAGCAGGTAGACAGAGCATGCTCTGTTTTAGGTACCTGACCTGGAGGACTGGAGAAGCAGGATCTTGAAGTGTCTGCTCCTTAATCTGGACACAGCATCTGATCTGTGCTGCACATCAAACAGGGATGCTTCTCTGCACTGTTCCCTATTCTCACTGAAATCTCTACATCCTAAGTAATCAGCACACTTCTCTACTGTTCCCCACAGCTCCTGACAATCTTGAATAAGAGAAAACCAGGCAGCAAAGACTGTGTCCTTAACTATGAGAATTATTACATTTGTATTCACACAACTGACACAGGCAGAGGAGAGGAATAAGAAAATCAGCACTGGACTTAGTGTCTGCCATAGGTTTCAGTGAAAAGTTCAGCATATTCTCACAGTTCATTGTAAGAGCAGGACACAGGTTTTCACTTTAGGTGAACACAGAGTCTTAACAGTCTCACGTTTCATGAAGGCTGTTGCCACAAAGGCAGGATCAGTGTGCATGTTTCTGCCAATTTGCTCATGTTCAACACTGTCCACAGAGCCTTCAATATTCCATCCTCCAAAAATGCCAGTCATTTCACCCAACTCTCGCAACTGAGAGGGCTTTCCTGTCATGAAAGGAAACACTACCTATGTTCAAATCCTTCAGCAATAAGCAACTGACTCTTCTATGTTACTATAGAGGGTATTTTCCAGAAGGCCTAGGTAGGCACTGGGCAAACTGCAGCAGGAGAATCTTGTTTGTGCCGACTGATTTCTGAGTGCAAAAGACAGAAAAGTGTATAGGAATCAGCCTCGGGCTCCAGCTTTAACAACATTTCTCTCCGCATTGAGAGACAGATCCTGTGCCTGACAAAAGCGAAAATCATGCAGGGAAAGTAGCTTTCTAAATCACCTTCTAAACCGCGAATCAAGGAGTTCCGGGACTTTGACTACTGCAGCTAATGGGCACACAACAAAAGGCATGATAGGTCCTGGGGCAAGTAGAGATAAGCCCTCTTAAATGCTCACGGTCTTTCAGCTCCTTAACAGCATCTTGGTAACATCAATTCAAACCAAATCAGTTCCTCTAATCCACATTAAAATAGTTCTAATGTCACATTCCTACTGAAGGCAGCGATTTGCCTGACTTTTCCCTAATACAGGTGACCCGCAGACATACCCTAGACTGTCGGTCTTCTCTCTACGCTGTCTTTTCATAAAGGCCTAACTCCACTGACTTATTCCTCCCGAGTGATAAACCACCATGCTCTAACAAATGCAAACCCTTCCAGATGGAAACTTTCTGCTGCAGATGCCGGGAGCATGCATAACCTCACGACCTGACAACGCCAAAAGTGACATGAGAACGTGTGCCCACAGCAGTGTGCCAAGGACACCAGGACACGTGCAGATCTGCACAACACAGGGCAGTTACTGTGCAGGATGAGCAAAGAAGGGCAAGTTTTACATCGTTCATAACAAGTGTCACCACGTGTGAAAAGTCACGGTCACTTTGGTGGGTTTTACAAACAGTGAAGTCCAGCACTCCGGACTGAAAAGACCACACGAGTTTAACATATTTCAGCTCCTTAGCATAAACTCTTTTAGAAAGAATATTATGTTACATTCTACTCTCCCAATAGAGCAGGTTCCAAACTACAGTTGCTTTGCTGAGAGATGATGTTTTCATTGTAACCTAGAGAAACATCCAAAGTAATTTACACAAGAATACAGTAAACAGATCTTCCATTTGGAATATGTTTTGAGATCAAAATCAGTTATGTCCTGATGAAACTTAAAGCAGGGGTTTTTTTTGCTTCAGAATACGGAGTATTCCTCTTGATTTAACACATGGAGCATAGAAGAGAGATATCTATCTGTCCTGAGTCTCGAATCCTTTGCGATCTGCCGTTGGATACAGAGAAACAAAAACTCCTGCAGTGAGTGAAGGATTCGATTTACCCTGGAGAAAACTCAGCCTGGCTTAATTAACAGTGATTTATGGCTCGTAAGCAGGAGGGTTACAAACCTGTGTTTTCATAGTGATAAGCAGAAGCACACTTTGGGTGTTTATGGTGAAGGGTTGAAGTATAATAAGGTAACTTTATAGTTTAAGTTAAGAATTTAGATGTTACAATAGAAGTGTACCTGTGAATACGTGACTTAAGAGGTTATTGGTCAAGAGATCACTGCATTGCAGTAAAATGTTTTACAAAGATGTGGCATTAAATCAAAATAGATTGCGTTTTAACTACCCATTGGACTAGAAAGTTATAAATTGTCTTGTAAGACTGAATCTTGGAACAGTCACCATTTTTACAATGTGTTGTTAAAATCTCACGTCTGAGAGAGACAGATGCCTTGTTTGTTATTTTAGCAATAAATTGTTAAAGTCACTTCTGTCCCACCTCTCTGCTGAAAAATCTGACGGGATAGTGAAGGGTGCCAGAAAGGCACCCCAGAAACAAGAACAAGATTCTACAATCTGCCACAACTCAGACACTGGCAGTATCATCATGGGCAAGCTTAAAATTAAATAAATAAATAAAAACCCATTTAAGAAGGTTTTGTTTATGTTTACAGCCCGCTGTCACCTATGTGGGGATGCAGGACAATTCAAAATCTGGGACCTGTATGCTTCATAAAGAGCTCTGCCCAAGGTGAAAAAAAAAAAAAAGCGTTCTGCAATATATACTTACATACTTATATTTTTTTTAAAGTCTTACTGAAAATCTGTAAACATTCAGCTGCGTCATTCTGAGTATTTATACGGTAGATAATTAGAATATACAAGAAAGTGAGTGTATCTATAACTTATTTGGAGGAATACAACAGAGTGTCACTCTCCTACTTACTCAGGCATGCCTTCTGATACGAGAATCCTATCTCTTAGGAAATATATATCCAGGTTAGTGTCTCCCTGATGATGCAAGTGTTCCTTAATACCACAGGCAACATTCTGTTCCCAGAGCTACTGATTGACAGACTCACAAAAAGCTAGGGGAAAAGAAGACATTACAACTGCTGTTAACTGTCTTTGTTGGACAATGCTATGCTTATTTTGCTGTAAAAAAATTGAGATTTTTAGGGACAAATGTGCCTCAGAATGTGTGTATTACACCTAAAGACTAATTCTTCTAGGTTGGTCTTTTACCTTTCCATGCAGCCAACAGCATTTTGCTTTACAGGTAAGAAATACTGCTTCCCATACACAAAGCCATGTAAAATGGTATTTCAGGAAATGATGGATTTTTTTTTAAACCTACAAAATAAATACCACACCCCAAACACACCCCCCAACTTGTTTTCTGTTTGAGACTCATAGACTGCCTGAAGGTACTGCTGTCCTCATTCTGCCTCTGGGAAAGGTGATAAATCTTATCAAGAAGCAATTAGGACAGAGAGCAAACTGTACTGTCAGCTGAGCCAAGGCAGACATACTCTGTTAGACTTCCCTCTCCAACACTTCCTCTTACCACTGCCTACTTACCAACTAAACTGACCAAATGAGTCAGTCATTGCAACAAAATGATGTAATGCATAAAAACTTTGAACTAGTAACCTCCAATATTCTTTGAATGCTCTGGAATAACCTCTGCATTAGTCAGGGAGCAGCAAGTACAGTTTGCTACTGCCTTGGTGAGTCATGAACAAAAAAACTTGGCATCTCCTACAGGTTTGTGTTACCCTCCTCCTCATGTTCTTCCATGACAAGCCAATGTTTCCCAAACTGGGCACGTAACTTGAGCGCATCTGTGATGCTGGCTACATCCCTGCTAGATCCTGCCAGTGACTCATTCATGTGCCCCAATCAGCCAGAGCTCCTGGTCTGTGCTCCTCTGTGTTTACATACACCTATCCAACAAAACAGGTGCATTCTGCCTTGGGTACTTACCCAGCTGACCTTCACCCGAAGACAATCTGAGTGTCTAAGCAGTCTAGCCTTATTCTTCCTGTAGGTGCTTTGTGTCCACAGATTTCTAATTCCTCATGAAATCCACGGAACTACAAGCAGCACTTTTCCAGTTATGCAGTCTTTGCTAGCTCAGACGGGAAAACGCAAACTTCAAAACCTACCATCTTGAGAGATGTTTCTGAAAGCTGGTCCTTCAAGCACTAGGCACTGTAGATTAACACCAGACCTACTCAAAATATCTGGGTATTTGTCAAGGATAAACATCCACCAAATTGTCTCTTACAGATCTTTCCCTGCAGAAGTTGCCAGAACAACCTTTTGAAAGCTTTTAACTTACTAAATATAAGCACTAAATGCAATCTAGAGACATCTGGCAATGCCTAGGAAGCGAAGGCATAAATAGTACCAAGAAACATAAGGTAGGATCACCCACTGTATTTAAATGCAGACTAAAATGGATTCGGTCAACATTTAGTTGAATGTATCACTGGTAAGGTCTGAAAAGGTGAAGAGAGTTTGGTATGACCTTTGTTGGTTGGAGGTTTTTTAATAAAGACAGGACTGGTCCAAGAGTTGAGCATAAGAGAGTTAATATCTCCAAAACAAAGAATGCCAGCTGGAATAGATGTTTGCCTCTTGCTAATGCAGCACTCTTCAAGCTGGTATTTATTTCAGTCTCTACAGACAGTAGAACTCGATGGACAGGCATAAAGATTTATAGCCGTTAAAATGTCAATTTCATAAAACTTTATCTCTCTACACAAAGCACAAAAGCAAAGGTTTGACATCCTTCCTGGTTTTCTGACACTGTATAAGTCTGCATGGATCATCAAGACAAAAAAAGAAGACTAAAACTACAGCAATCCCACAACAGTCCCAACAGGCAAGTTTACGTGAGGTAATCCTGTGCAAGACGCTCTTATGAAAAAAGCAGAAAGAAAAGAACTCCCAAGAACACTCTTTTTTTTCTTCTCCATACAAAAATCAAGAGACTTTTAACTTCTAATTACTAAAAATTAACTCAAAATTGCAAACAGCTTTCATAAAAGCCACCTGACAGAAAACATCTTCATATTTGCTGAATCTAACATAAAAACACATTTACTTATTTTTAAGCTAAATACTTGGAAGCTGACAAGACCACGATGCAGGGCAAGTTGTGCTGTTTTACTCACCAGCTCCAGTAAGCCCAGAGTGTTACCTTCTCAACAACACAGGCCCAGATCTCTTAAATCTGAGGTGGAATTAAAAGGAATTAGCATGTTCAATTAAGAAAAAGAACCTGCTGCCATCTGTGCAGCTGGGAATTTGTGTGTAACCTGGGTTAATGCTTCTCTAGCTTCTACAATTTATACAGTTACATCAGAGTCGTCAATAAACTTAAATGAAAAAAGAACAAATATTAGTGAGTAAAAATCTCAGTTTCTTACACTGCTGAATAAAGCACCCTCACTAACCGCATGTGCTCTTTGTAAACAGGCAGTGACATCTTGGCTGACACATCCATGGTTCCCAACATCCTCTGAGTCACAAGTGAAGCTACAGCTCCTGCACAGCCTCGATATCCGGCGTTTGCAACAGGGCTGTGGGAGCAGACTAACAAGGGAGAAAGGCAAACAGCTGAGCAATGAATTCTCCTCGGATCTGTACACACTGGGCCATTTGCACTGCCTCCTGCTCAAACAGGACATCTCTAGGCTCTCCATCACTGAGCATCTCCAATTTTTGCCTTCTGTTAGTGTGAATCTATTTCTCTTCCTCAACAGTAGCTCTGGGGACTTCCATTTCCTTATCCTTACATATTCACGTATCCTGACAGTGTTTCAGCTGCATAAAAATCAGCTCAGGATCTCTGCACTGCTGGTCCTTTATGGGCATGACCTCATTTTGGAAAGCATTGGAGAAGGCAAATATTAGAAGTACACCCTGCCATGCCAACTTTCAACAAAACAGATGTTCATTAACCCACGCTGACTGTTCCTTACAGAACTTCTCCATTCCCTTAGTGTCTTTGCTCAGTAAGCAGCAGAAATGGTTTGCTGCCAGAACCACTAGTGGCTCAGTAAGCATTCCAGCTTTCCCACTCAGCATTCCGAGCAGAGGAATCAGCCACAGAGGGTTTTTTCCTTTCCTCTGATTAACACACTCATACAAAAGCTTGCACATGGCAAGCACTGCACGTATTTTGGTACAATAGGAAACATCTGGCAAGCAGAGGCTGGAGCAATGGAAATCGCCTCATTGGTTCTATGGAAGACAAACTACAGAAGAGGCCAAGAGGTGAGGACATTCCTGAAGTTAACACATTCATCACAGCAAGGGAAAGCTGCAAAGTAATCTTGAACTGCCTGCTGTGACAACTCCAGGAGCTTTTTGCTGAGCCCAATGCAAATAACTGCTCCAACTTCCTAACAGCACCACAATGAATAATGGTGGTAATTGCCTAAGAACAGAAAGAAAGAGTCTCTCCATTGCTAGTAGCAATAGAGGAGTAGATATTCTGGACCAAAAAAAAGGATCCATCTAATTCTGTGTCTTGCCTAAGGGAGGTCGGTCCCAATACCAACTTCCTTAAAGAAGGATGTAAAAAAAAAAAAAATTAAAAAAAAAAAGAGCCCTACAGGTAATAGCCTTCCCCACAGAGAGAGATCTAACCTGGTTATTGAATTTCCTTTGTGCAATTCCCCATCACTTTCAGCCAAAAAGGCAAACACCCACTGCACTCTCAGTGATCCCCCTGGCTCCAGTGCCTCTCTCTGATGTGGAAAAATCACCACCAGAGCCTCTTAAAGGTCCAGCCCCCACTTCATAACCTTGGCCAATATCTGAGCTAGCAGTTTTATGACTAGGGAAAATTAATCCGCCAGCAAGAAGAATAAACAGGTGACCACAGGAGGGGACTGCTGGTGAGACAGGATCAATCAAAAGCGGAGATTTCAGTACTTAAGAAATTCTCTAATGTGGGGTTCAGGGAACAGCCTCTCTCACCTGCAGGCAAGATACAAGTGGGATATATGGCTCAGCAAGCTGACCTCCTATCCACAAGGGCTTACCTGCTCTGAAGGAGATTTCTCCAGGAACTCTGCTGGCTAGTTATAATGATGCTTTAAATACACAGTACTGCAAGAGCCTAGCCAAATAAAAGTAACAATTGCTAGTCACAGGTGGTCTTTCTGAGACTGGACTAATCCTTTGGAAAAGAGTGTGGGCAGACTGCACATCACTCCTACCAACACCAAGCACTTGCGGACTGTCCCCTCTGATACAACTCCTAGGAGTTAGTTACTGAGGGTCCTCAGAAGGCTGGCAGTGCCCTCGAACCCATCTAAGCCAAGTTTGCAGCAGCCTTGAAGAATCCATACAGCATGATCTTTCTCACTCAGTTAAACACAGATGAAGGACAACTGCATTTTCCCAGTTTCCACAGAAAAAACACACTGAAAGTGACACCTTGGCTCAGCTTTTCTCTCATTTCTGTTTTGTAGTCTAGTTTTTTCAGAGACAGCAGTCAGATCTAACATACTTAAGAGGAGTAGCCTCTTCTGAATCCTATCCAACCTGAAATACTGGCTTTGTTGGCCAGAGGCCCAGGTGAGGCTGTAACTGTGACACTACATGCAATACCTTTGCTTAACCTTTTCCCTCCCAAATTGCCAGAATGTATGTCAGCTTTTTTGACATCGTAGCAACAAAGAGCACTCCATATACAGCTTTTTATTTCACTTTCCATTTGAGCATGCCTAATGCACTGCTCTGCAGCCACTACCCCATCAGTGCAGTCCCTTCCAAGCTCGGAGCTAGAGGCTGTGTCTTGCAAGGGCTCAGTCTCCCCAGAGGCCTCAGGGCCAGAGGCTGCTGTGCCAAGTGCCTCCAGCCTGTGCCGGGGAGGGACTCAGCAGCACCCTCACCTTTGGCCAACTGCTCGCTCTGTTCCACCCTTCCTGACTCAACCTCAAAGAACAGGCAAGTGAACAATATCCTTTTCTTACTATTTGTCCGACTAGGAGGCTGTAGGATTACACACACACAGAATCCAGGTTCTTTGAGCAGACTTATTTTCAGAGAATCCTGCAACTTCATTGTGAGGTGTTTATAAACAGTTCTTCAGCCATGCCACAACTAGCTGACTGAAAAAAAACCAAAAAAGTTAAACTAAATGTTCAAACAGATTCCTGGGAAATATCAGCAGCTGGGTCCAGCAGTTTTGAAGTTCATTGTCTTTAAACACAGCAGCTATTCGGGAGTTTCTGTCCTTAGCTCCTTATTTGAGAAAACATTTGTTTCCCATATTCGGGAAGAAATTTTAAGAAGGCTTCATTTGCCATAAAAACCCTTACAGTAATACATGTAAGCCCTCATGCTAGCATGTTTTAGAAGGCAACTTTTCCGAAGTTAAACATTGTGTTGGTTTTAAATATCATGAAAGCAAACAATGCACGTGTATCCTGGGTAGGGTCACATCTGGAAAAACAGAATTTGAGCAAGCTGGACAAAGGTGCTTCTAAAGCTTTCTCTTTTTCTGTGCTTAGTACACACTGGATTGTATGACAATTTGCAGTGGGAGAGACCTCGGGAGGTCTCTGTTCCAACATCCTTCTCCAGGCAGGATCACCAGCCATTAGGTCAGGGCTTGATTCAGTCTGATCTTGAAACACACCACGGACAGAAACTGCACAACCCCTCAGAGCTACCTGTTCCAATGCTTCACTGTGGGGAAGTTCCCCCTTACACATACCCACAGAAATGTGTCTTTTCAACCACAGAAATTCCTCTTCTGACAATTTCCTCCCTTAGTTTCCTAGCTGTCATAGAAACATACTCAGATCCCTGCTCTCATCTGACTCCTCCTCATTCCTTTTGCTCACCCTTGACTTCTCACTTTCACCACACCATCCCCCATACCTTAAACATCTGCCTGCCTTTTGCTTAGAAATGGTCCTGGGATTTCTTGTTCTTGTCCTCTCATCAGTTAACTCACTAAATCTCCTCAGCAATAAGAATGCCTGCAGGTGCATGCAAAGCAAGATCCCATGCCACCTTTTCTGCTTGAATTCCTCAGTGCAAGATGAAGGATGGCCAGAACTTTCCCGCTCTGCAGGTAACTGCATCCACTGGAGTCTCTCCTTCCTCATTCCAAAGCATTCCCCAGGGTGTCACAAAAAGTCTCTCATAAGCAGACATGATGAATAGCAACTACCTCGTCTTCAGCTCCTGCCCTGGAGACTACCAGACACAGCAGTGCAGATGAAACCACAACTTCTACTGTGAGACAAAACTATCACGACTCCTGTGCCATGTGCTAACTTCTACAGAACTTCAGGCAGATGGCAGATGTGGTCCAACTGTGTAAACCATCCCTGAAGGAATTCCAGGTGAAGAGTAGCAGGAGGAAAATCCTGACAGATTGCTTCCCCACCCAAGGGGAAAAGGATTTCAACAACAAAAAAACAAGATTACAGACTGGGATATCCCAGCTACCTTAAATCTGACTTGAGCAGTCAAGTCTTACTTCAGGTGACTCAAGGTTACTCAGCTATCAGGACAAATTATCAAATCAACCCTTTCACTCTGACACCAAGAAATAATGACACTCGTGACACTTCTTCCTGTTCACTTGCTTGCCAAACAACCTTTATCTTCTTTTATATAACTTTTAAGGCATAGAATATTATTAGGCATCTCCATTTTGTAGCAGAGGAAGGACTCCCTCTCTCTGAGCAGCAGGAAAAAAAATAATTAACTGACCATAACCCCATTCCCCATCTCCTTGCACCACTGGGAGAGGTGGTAGAGCTGAGAAGGAGGGAGGGGTGGGAGGAAAGTGTTTTTAAGGTTTTATTTTATTTCTCATTATCCTGCTCTTCATTTTGTTAGTAATAAATTCAATTAATATCTCTAATTGAAGCCTGTTTTGCCTGGGATGGTACTTTGTGAGTGATCTCTCCCAGTCCTTATCTCAACTCATGAACCCTTCGTTGTATTTTCTCTCCCCTGTCCAGGTGTGGAGGGCAGTGGTAGAGAGGCTTTGGTGGGTACCTCGCATCCAGCCAGGATCAACCCCCCACACTCAGGTATCACACAGCGATTACTTGGCAAACAAACAGGTAAGGAAGGCACTATCCCTGGGACAATTGCCAATATTCTTCTTCTCGAGCACACTGCAGTGGGGTTGCCTAGTCAGAAAACAGTTTATCCCTCCCTGGCAATGTGTTCTAATATTCCACTGTAAATTTTATTTTACACAAAGCATGATTTGTTTTATGTAACACGTAACACCTTACTCAGCTCCATCCCTGTGTTCTGCTTCCAACAGAAGCCACCAGTAAATATGAAAGCAAAACATGTTAGAAATGGGGCAGAAGAACCTTCAACTTCTGTCCATTGTCTGTTAGGGATTCAGCAGTTGGCCCTAGTGACCTGTCACAGATGATAGGCTGATGGCTGGCTTCCTGCTCCAAGCCCTCTTCCTTGTCCTCCTTCCTTGGACACAGAGACATGCTGGACCAGCCCCTCAGCCACCATGAGCTCACCCTGCCCTGAAGGGGCACCTTTGCTGGTGACTCTACTGGAACACGCGCTGCTTAAAGCCACGTGTTCCTTAGACTGTGTTTGTTTTAAAATAGCCCATAACCAACTCATTCTACAAACTGAATCAAGAGCCTCCACGCCTTAAATCATAAAGCATACCCTCCACTAACTCCTGGAAAAATGCCCAGAAAGAAAATTAAAAAGCCTGAAAACATCTGACTTGCTGACTGCTGAAATGTGCTGCCTATGTTCCTGCTTAGCACTCGCATGGGGCTGGTGCCCCAGTCCAGCAGAAGGAAGAGCATCCTAACCCACTGTGCTTAGAGTTATTAGATGGCTGTTCCCACTAACACAAGTATATACTTTTATAATTGAAGGAGTTGAACTAAAAAAGTAAACGAATTAATTTTCTTTCCTTCCAACTAATAACACAGTGATCACAAACAAGCAATGGCTGTTGCCATTTCTCAGAGAAATTTCTGCAGGAGCAAAACCGTGTAAATACATCAAAACTATCAAGGTACATTAACTCAATGGAAATGTAATATTCTAAAGCAAATACATTGACTGCATGGACTATTCTACAGTGCAGAGAAGGTAACTCCTATGGCCTCTGCTTGCTTTAGGAAGCAGAGGAGCTTCAGTGCAGGTAACGTAAACTAAGGCATCTATGGAAAATCAGCCAGGCCCATGCAATGCTGAGCCGAGAACTGGCAGTTACAACTCAGAACAGTGAGTCAGCCCAACAGCCCTCCACAACCAGTGGTTCAAAATGGGGCAGCTGCCAAAAACAGACAACAAAAAGTAGAAGGACCCAGTGGCTCTGATCTCTGCACAAGGGCAATGCAGAGAGGAAGGTAACTACAATGATGAAAGAAACTCTCATGAGGAGAGACCAACGGGGCTGGGATTTCCAACAGGAGCAGAGAAAGGGTACAGGAGATTGGAAGGATTACAACCCAGGTTAACAAAACTCAGAAAGGCAATAAACAAGATGAACATGGAGCTCTCACCGTGTGTAATTTGCCAGACCCTGTAATTGTAGGAGCAGAAACTAGCAGCAAACTTGGTTAGAGCAGATAAAAGAAAACACTTTTTTACACTGTGAACAAGAAACTCACAGATTCTGCTACCAGCAGCAGCTGTGGAGGTGGCTGCACTCAGCAGGTTCAAAACAGGACCAAAGGCATGGACAAACTGATCTGTAACCAGAAAATACATGGCAGGGACCGCCATGGCTGCTGGGAAATGCAGGAGGACTGGACCACAAAAGCATCCAGCCTGTAAGCTTTCCCCAAAGTAGCCTTTGCTATTGCTCCCACAGGAGTTCAATTACCGGCCCAGATGGACTGTTGGTCTGACCCATTAGGGCATCTTTCATGTTACATTTATTCCCCCACACAAATCTCTTGGCTTTCATTGGATCCAAAGCTAAGCAGGAGATAGACATTCAGAACTTCAATTAGCGCACTGTTTCGGTATTCACACACACGCACAAGGTCCTGAATGGATGTTACTTTCATTACACACATTTCTGGATTATCTTTCTTTTCCATTGAAATGTGGGCTGTCTTTTGGGATTCAGCCAACTGCATTCAGGAGACAATGCTGCTGAACTGCTGTCAGCTGCTGCACTGGAACACAATACCATCTGACAGACAAGAAAACAATTCTTAACGTACTTACCACGAATGTGCCAGAGGTTAGCACAGTGTTAGTTGTGTGTGTTAGACAAGAAAGTGCTCTCTTATACAGCAACCAGCTTGGGAAAAGCTAAAAATAACATAATTGCAGAGTACTGTGCAGCCACCCTCCTGCAAGTGAGCATTTCTGTATGTGAAGTTTATTTTCAAACTTATAAAAAGAGCATTTAAGAGAAATCAACCCATCAGCAAAAAATCTGCCTAAGCCCAAAATTCTCCATTGATACACAGACAGCATCTTTCCCTGCTAGAACAGGGAAATTATGAAGTAACTTGGAGAATAGGCCTGTATTACTAGAAACCATTTAATAGCAAAAACTTCATGGAGGCTCTGCTTTGAAACTATTGCTTCCAACAAGACCAGAAAACTTGGGAGAACACACCAGAATTAGAAAGTGCCTGCGTGACAAGTCTGAGATTGAGCCACATACCTTTCCTTCCTCAAAAGACTATTTTGATATCAGACTTGGTTCAGCTTATTTACAGGTTTGCAGGTCACTTTTTAACTTGTCAAAACATATGCCAGGCATGTGTGCAGCAGCCAGATAACTTATAATTTAAGTAATTTCTGAAAACAACATGCAGAAACAAACATTTAATACAGATGATTATCACTTATACTTTGATTTTGGCTTCATACTACTATCTTTGCATCACTGTATTTAATTACACTCCACATTTCCTTCATGAGTCATCGTTGCATAACAAACCTGATAGCCACTTTATGGGTGTGTTGCAGGTTTGCACAATTAACTGAGTCTATTGGACTGGAAATGACGATTTGTATTAACTGAAAAGATCATGTGGCTGCACAGTTTGTGGGTGTTGGTTTATTAGAATGGAAAGTGCCAATTAGAGAAGGAGAAAACAAAGACAAACTAATTATGTTTTAAAGAGAAGTACCTATGACTTCCTGGAAATGCTAAAATTTATCTGGGATAGGACTCCCAGGTGCTAAATTACAAAGAAAATTATTCTTCCTGTGTTCATAAGCACATAGGAATGGCAAAGGAGGAAGCGCAGGCAATGGAGGGAGAACAAAACACAGAAAAACCCAGGAACAGGACAAGAGTTTCCATGCCAAGGCCACCACCACTGTCACCACCACCTTGCAGCACCTGCCCAGCAAAGTCTGCACAAGTCGGTCACACAAGACGCAGTAGGGACTCATTGGGGACCGTCTGCTCTGCCCTGAACCCATAAAGACACTCAGCAGATCCCAGGAGGAAGAGAAGACATTTCCATCAAAAATTACCGGCTCCCAAAACTGCAGTGACCCCACAGAGGATGGAAGAGAGCGAGGTCTCAAGACAACAGCAATTTCTAGAGTTGAGAGTGTGGGGTTTTGGCCATACAGGTGCAGCCTCGCCACCCAGATCCTGCACCACTGCTCTCCCTGCAGAGCTATTTCCAGCCATGCAACAGGAATATTTTTCTCCTCTCCATATTTTAAGCTCAACAGCAAATTCAGTTCGATCATACTTCATCCCTACTTTACACGTCTCCGTCTCCATCTCATTACCACAGGTCTTTACTAAAAATATAAACACCAGATGCCTCCAAACTGACTAAAGGTTATGTATTCAAGTAAGGTACTTACACCATTTTGATTAACAATTAGAAGGTGATGCTTATGACAGAACAAACACCATTTAATTTAAGTCGTTAAAGATGCGCTAAAAACTCAAGATATTTAGTTGTTAAAAATTCCCATGAAATGTTCTGCAATGTACTTAAACCCAAGAAATTTCATAAATTAATTATCCCTCATTAATTTCAACACAGAAGAGAGTTCATTTCAGCATTTGAAAAAAAACCAATTGATATAGTTTGATGTGGTAATGAAAGGAGGAAAAAGTACTTTTAGGTGGAGCTTTTTGGGGGGGCTGAGGGGAGAAGTGGAGAAACATACAGAATCAGATTGTTGCCTTAATTAGTATTTTTATAATCTAGAGACAACATTTTAAAATACTTCTAAATAAATACTTAAAATACCTGTCAGCTATTTAATTCTAAGAGCCAAAATTCAGATATGTTGATTAAGCTATTTCCCCAGCAAAATCATTAGGCTCTGTAGAGATTCACTCCTCAGAAAGCTAGTTTTATTAGTAGGCACAAATGCACTCAGGTGAGCAGAGCATTAGCCTCTGGAACTAAAGATGTCATTCATAAATAGACATTAAAACACATGTCAGATTTTGACATGCCAAAAAAAAACCCCAGAAGCAAGTTCACCAGCACTGTCTCAATTTGTTGGGGGTGTCTGTGGTACAGGATGAGTAGTGCAAATACAAACACATCTCAAAATACAAATGCTCAGCAGACAGTTGTGTCCTCTTCCACATGCCCTACATAGACAGAATCTTAAATAGGAATAAAATTAACTTTATGCTACTTGGGAATCAAGTTACCAAACTATTAATTTCTACAATGATACATTTAGAACTGTTTCCAAATACTGCTTCTATATATACAGCTTTTCCACTGAAATTACTGGTTCAGAATGAGAACCAGATGAGCTCTACTCCCACTGTCCTTCCTGCTCAGTCTGCTCTTACCTCCCAGGCTCACCAAAGATACTCACTATTCCACCTTCAAATCTTGTAAAATCTGTGGAATCTCCTTGCCCTGCTTTCAGAGGTCTCAAAAATACCCATGTGATACACAAGGCATCTCAAGCTTCCCTGGGTTATGTTTGTTTTTTTTTTTTAACAGCCTGCTGTACTTCTAGAAGGCTGACAGTTTTGCTTACTCTTTCCTCTGTAGAGATCACAAGCATGGATATTAATGGTATTTTTGGGAGAATCCATTCAGTGCAGGTAGATAAGGGTGCAGCTACAGTTCAGGTAGAGTTCTGGGTGGCCGGAGCACCAAGAAAGAGGTGGTGAACCGCTGGCCCTTTGCATAACAAAGGGCCTGGGGACCTGTGACCCAGCCAGGGGAGGGACACTCAAGAGACAGCAGCACAACCCCTTGATCTTCGAATGCTTAGACTGTAAGGGTATAAAAGCCCCTTTGTTTGGGGTCCCTTCTAAAAGGTACCAGCTCAAGCTGTTATTTTGTTATTTAGCCAAGATTAAGTTATTTCATGGATCAGGATGTCTGAGACTCTGGGATGGGAAACCTGGTATGACTGTGGAAATGTGGGTGTGTAGCTGCAAAGGGGTCTCAGTCCCTGCTCAAGTGGTGCGAGTGTGACTGCCAGAGTGGCTCCTGGATGGTCAGACAGGGAAATTTCTTTAACATACTCTATAAATCAACTATTCTGTCAAAAGAATGGGCTATGGCATTTTGTCTTTAATAGCTAAAAATGATAGAACAAGGCACGGAAAAAGGCACAGAGAAACAAAGAGCTGTCCCGGGGAAGCCTACTGTCTAATTGTGACTGTAAAAGACTGATGACTTCTAGGCTTGCCAATACAAATACACAACAGTTATAGATGCTACCAACATTTAGGATTTTTCAAGAGCTCCTGTTTGGTCGCGAAAACAAGGCTCCAGCTGTTTTGAAGAAGAGACACCTCTACCGGGAAAACACTGTGTGAATGCACCCAGTAGTTGTCAGGCCACTTAGCTTTGCCACAAAGACAATGTCTAACCATGTACTGAGTGCAGTGAGATGACCATGACAAAAAAAGCACACCAAAAAAGAAACAGTGTAGTAGACAAAGGTAACAGAATAAAACATGTTCCTATGAAGGCTGGAAAGGAACTTCAGTGGTGGTGCAGACCCTAACACTGCATATAGGTGGTCCGGAGAACTTCCCCCAAACTGTCATTATGCACAACACTACAGTTGTGTGAAATACCGTGCCTAAAGGGCATAAAAACACAACTGAGCCCGTCACCAGACAACAAGCCCTCTGGCTCTGTAAGGAACGAGATGGGATGCAACAGGGTAGTTAGACTGGGATTTGAGTCAGCTCCTTTGCTGATGTGCCCAGCATCCTGTTCCAGTGGGACATCTCTCGACACTGCCCTAAAAGCATACAATGCCCTAAAAGCACACAATCTAAGTGAGCTCCGGGTATTTCACCAGACTAAAGCTCGGCTTCCTGATGACCAGTTTACATGCACAGTTTACATGCCCGAGAGCAAGAATGAACTCAGTTTGGGAGGACTGTGTAACAAGGTCTCTACAGCAGGAGGAAGGAGGTAACATTTCTGTGAGTTGTTCAAGTATCACGGAATGGATGGTAAAAAACAGATGTGGCTGTGGCCATTTCTGGGAAACACAAGTGTGAACAACCAGCTATTTTTAATTTATCGAGTTCCATTCCAGTCTAAGCTGCTACAGACTCTGTGTCAATATTTGTGTCCTTTTTTGATCTCTTCCCTCACTCGGCTTATGCTTATGTGCTGAAAAAGTCTGAGCACATGATTACCCCATTCAGGCAACATGCCTTTGAAATGGCTTTTTAATCTAGACTCTCCACTCCCTGACAGACTGAATTTTGCAGTATGTCTGTGTTCGCTGTCTAGACACTTGAATATGCTAACCTCTAATTTAGCCCTCCTTTACTGACCCATGCGTTTCCTCCCTTCTGTGGGTCTTCTGGCTGAACTGGAAATGCAAGACACTCATTCTGCCCTATACCTGGCTGGTGCAACTGCATTCATACAAATCTGACCAGTGAAGTATGCACATGTTCCGCATTCATAGCAACAAGGAATCCTTACACTGAAAAAGTTTTGTAGCACTCTCCCAACTCTGTTCCCTTCTTCAGGGTCTCTAGACTCAAAGAACAGCACAGTCCTTTCCTGAAAAGATTCAGGATACAACTGCAGAGACAAGGGCCTGAGCTGAATCTTGTAAGCAGAAACAAATCATTGTATACCCAGTTATGTAAACAGAAAATTATGGAAAAGTCTGACTGAAATATAAAAGGGAATAAAAAATACAGATGCATTCCAACAGCAGATATACTGCCCCAAATCCCAAGGTCCACCTAATCCAATATTGCCCTAGCACGGGTTAAAAAAAGGAAACAAATGTTTAGGGCAGTAAGCAACTTCCTCTCACAATTCCCAGCAGTCTGATACAAGGCACTTTCCCTAGAGCCTTAATGGATTTTTCTTTCATCAGGCTTTCTGTGACTAGTTTTTGAAGCAAGTAAAACTTCCGGTATTTGCAGCATTCAGAGAGAGATGTAATCAAGGTACAGACAAGAACTCACAAAAGCCATGCTGTATTTCCACTTTTAGATAGCATGTTTGCATCACAAACCACTTCCACATGCCTGAAGCATAACAGATTTGCTATCTGTGTCAGCTTCTACAGATGGCTTAAGAGGCAAATTAGCATTATCCAATTGCTTTAAAGTCTTGTATAGGGACAATTCACACAAAGACTGAGTAATGGCCTCTGTTCAAAGCCGAATTTCAGCATCAGGTCTGCACAGTTGTATCGTATATTACCCTTGTTATGCGAGCGTCTGCACTGCTGATCTGTGATCTGCCTTAAACTCATTGTCTCTGCCCCTTCCCGACATTTCACTATCCCACAGGAAGCACCACAGGACACCATACAGCATCCCCTGTACAGTAAGAAGAGAAGTATAAAGGTTAACTGCTTGTAATTTGGGTGACATTCTTCCACTCATGTACCAGCACAACAGTCTACAGCCACTGCAGCAGTCTCTGAATTCTTGTCAGTTCAGTGAGACTACAGCAATTCTAATGTGTCCCATATGTATTGGTTTTTCCCCCTGGAATAAACATGCTTAAGCTGCCTTCACTCAGTTTAAGGTGGTACATGTTCAAAACGTAGGTAACTAAGAATTTTATTATCAGCATCGTTTGTTTACATTTTCATGTCAGAGAGTACCACCAGAGTCCTCAACGTTCATATGTAGATCCACTCTGCCAGATTACCACAAAACAGAACAGAAGATAAGTACCTGAGTAAGATAAAATGCAACCACATAAGGATTGCTCAGTTTAACTCCTCCTGTGCACATCTTCGTTCTCCTTGAGGCAAAGGCTGTGATTTTTAAGAAAGAGGTAAGAACCACATAACTCATTTCTTTTCGAAGTCAGCATCCAAGCCAAGGCCAGTGTCTTGAATTTTAATCTGGTGAATAATGACAGAATTCAGGACTTCTCATGATGGAAAGACTTACTCATAAACCACGTTCTGCATTGCATTTTGCTAGGTTTGCTTGTCTGAGGCAATGTCTTACTAAAGGGTTCATAGAGGCTACATCTGAAATAACTTGTGACACATGATCTTGGCTCTGCAGAAGCACCTCTGGAGGTGCAGCAGCAGTGTATCCACACCACCCTCACTCACATAACTAGTCATGCAAAAACTAACACCACAGCATCCAACTTGCACTTTGTTTACCTCTCTTCAGGAAAGCTTTTCCTCTCTGATGACTGACCACAATTACCTTTTCTAGTCATTAACAAGGCCAAAAAGAAAAGTGTCTAAGATACTCATTCCCTTTCAGGTAACCAGACAGGAGGCATGCTTACCAGAGAGCATGGAAAAAAATCCCCCAAGCTTCTTGCTCAAGAGCATCTACCACAAGTAAGTACGATTAAGCAATAATACAGCAGCAGCTACTGTAAAACAAAGTTGTTGTTTATGGAAGGTGGCTTAAAAAAAATCACAACAATCTAACGAATGACTGTACAGGAGCTTTATCTAACATTCTATATTAAAATAAATATCATTATTTTCCGCTAAGTCTTTCAGTATGAATTTTTTTGTAATTTTCTAGCTTCCTGAAGAGATTTTGCCTATTGCTTCTCCAGCTGCTGCCTTACATGTATGCCTTTCTCCTCTCAAAACAAACAGAAGTAGCAACTGAAAATTTTAAGTGGTGAAGACAAGAAATATCAAGGGGACCAAGATCATTGGAAAGGTATAGGCTGCAAAGCAAGCTAGAAACAGGACAACTGATCAAAGGACATTCAGCATCTCTGGGATTCCCTCTGCAAAGAGAATTCTTGAATGAAAGGTAGTATCATGAATGAAAATCCATGGTGTTCTTTTTTTCACAGAATTCAGACATTTCATTTATTAAACACAGACAAGTCTGCTACCCATCTCCAAACCTGGGTACAGGAGAGGTTTAAGGTCTCTCCTAGTACTACCTGAGCTGTTTTTTTCAGCAGGCTTGTTATTAGTATTGATGACCCACGGTGTTGAAGACTACTTAGGAGTTAGTCTTTAGGGCACTTAGCAAATTACAAAACGTGGTTTACACATGCCTACAGAACTATGAGATGGTTGCAGAGAAGGGAGAGAAATGGGAATGTAACTGTTGGTGCAGAATTCAATTTCCTCTGTCCTCAAGTCAGCACAGAAACTATTGCAAGTGACACCATTACTAAAAGTTTTTATTCAGTAGAACAATCAGAAATCTAAGGTGTGGAGTTTTAGTGAACAAAGACCATAGGTAAACTTATTTAACAGTAAGAGACAAAAACTCCATACAGTTACATGCACATGAACTAACTCCAAAATTAGCTAACAAAATAAAACAAGACCTGCAGATAGATATACAGAAGCCAGAGGATAACACCCTGCAAGGAATACCAGGAAGACCTTTTCCTGGATCAAAGATTCTCAGGTATAAACAAGTAAAGAAGCCAAACATCTATTATTCCTCATGTTCCACTACAGAGGCACTACAGGAATTTGTCCTACTGAAGTCGTGTCAACACTCTGTGAAAAACATTTTGAAGACAAGTTTGTCCTTTGTATCCCTTCATGACAACATTTAGGGCTGTTTGCACTATCAGTCAGTATGTACATCAACACACCAGAATTAAAAAAAAAAAAAAAGAAGAAGAAAAGAAAAAAAGATTACTTTCTCCTCATGCAACCAGGACAATTTAAACTTGAGATAACTCATGTTGTACGGCCAACTTATCCACAGAAACAATTAGTCACGGTCTTTAAGTCCAGAACAATAGAAGTACAGCAAATACTTGGAAGCAGTCTTTGAGCACGTACAGTTCAGCACAAGCCACTGCCACCAGCATGTGTCCAGAACACAAACATCCTGCAGTCCCTGTAACGTGTACCCCAATTCATCAAAATCACAAACCTGCCCTCTGTTCCCCTCCTTCCTTTTGATGGCTTCTACCTCCCCTTATATTCTTTTCACTTTCTCTCACCCGCGTAACATGTCCAGTCAACTTTAGAGGACCTCTTCATCATTTTTCACACTGAAAATCTCTCCTAGTTTATAGCCCTGCTCTTTCTTCTCAACCACTTGTATTTTTACAGCAGTACAACAGTTCTTATGATAAAAATATGCAGTAGATCTTGTTGTCCCTAAGAACAAGGACAGATGGGGGGCTTTCACCACAGGTCAAAAGAAACACCAGAGAGAAAAGAGGTCAACTGCAGACATACACCACGTCATGCAGTGAAATCAAGCACTCTTCTTTCTTAAAATATCAGTAACTATTCCAGTTCAAAGGGTGCAGACAGAAGACACACGTTGTTAATCCTGTTGTTAGCACCTCTCAATCCTGGGAGTTTCAAGAGTTCCACATTGATATTTCCTTGTCCAACAAAGAAATGATTGCACTATAGAGCAAAACTGATCAAAAGCCTGATTCTTATTGTTTATGCTGTAACGAACAGCATCACCCATAAATACTCACAAGTCTTGAAACAGCAGCTTTCACCATGAATCCTCCTGTTCTAACTACTGTGGTTTATTTACCACCACGAATCTATGTCTAGATCCAAAATATTCTGTCAAATCTGAGACAGCCCACCCATAATTTCTCAAGATGCTAAATAAATCATTATGCATGAAGGTGAATTTATTTCAACACAAATATGCCTATTACAAGAAAACTGACATTCACAGGACCAATTCCTACAACAGCGAAGGGTTTGATGTTTTCTCTCCTTACGGTAATACTGAAGGACAGGGACATCCTGTGACTGCAAAATACGCGGCCATCACACGCGTGGGCAAGGCCTGGCCCCACCTCACCACCCGCACCCGTTTACGAGAGAAAACCACGCGGCACCGACGGGGAGAAGCGCGGGGAGCCACGGCCGCCGCCTCCCTCCCGGCCCGGGCCCCCGCGCCGAGGCCCGCCCGCTCGGGAGCCGGGCCGGGAGAGCGAGCGCTCCCTGCTGCCGGCGGGGAACGGCTCCGAGCCCGGCGAAAGCGGAGGGACGCTCCCCGCAGAGATGGGCCGTGAGGTGCCCTGACAGCGGTGGGAACAGGACCGGGACAGGCCGGGGGAGAACGGAACGAATGACTGCCGCCCCAGGAAACGGGAACCCGGGGCAGAAGAAGCGGGAGGCAGCAGGCAGTTCCCCTGAGGGATTAGCGCGCCGGCCACGGACAGCCAAACAGAGAGCCAGGGCAGGACGCCGAGCGCTGGCGAACCGAGCAGCACTGCCTCAGTATCC
>VZTI01005930.1:77160-107756 GCA_013397865.1 Struthidea cinerea
GGGCGGATGGGGTGGCGGCGGCCCCGGGCCCGGCGGGGCGCGCCGGGAGGAGCCGGGAGCGCGTTTTGTGCTGCTGTGCTGAGGAGGGTGGGGGGGTAGCAGGGCCGGACCCGCCGCGGCGCCGCTCGCCCCGGAGCTGGCGGGGGATCTCGGTGCGACACCCGCTCCGCTCGCCGCGGCGGGAGCCCATCTAAATGGGACGGGACCCGCCCGGGGTCAGCGGAGCCCGCAGCCGCGTTCTTGGAAATCAACGTGGCGTGCCACGCGTTTTCTTCCTGACCCGAAACAGTATCAGTGTTCTCTCACTCGCTTCCGAGCTGCTCCTCTCCCTCCTGTGAGTAAACAAGAGACCGCACTGTGGGCTCAGGCTCTGCGCTTCGCACGCTAATTTAGGATGGCTTAATTTAGAATAAACATTTCTTTGTGACTTAATACCTCATTACGCACTTATCCTCGATTTTCTAAAATAGCTAGTCTGTGGTGGTTAAATCTGGAGACATCGCTGTACCCTTCAGTATTGGCACTGGAGCATGTGACAGCAGAGCGAGCAGGCCGGGGGACTCGGCGACTTCAGTGGTCTCCTGTCACTGGAGCACAGACCAAGGGCCCTGTGCAATACTCTGAAGCAATAAGCAAAAAATTTATTATGCTTGACCCAAAGATAACAGTACCTCATTACATATTAACTGGATGAGAAAGGTTCTGGGGACAAGGTCTCTTTGGTCATTTTGGGAATATCTGAATATTTGTTATACTGGAATGGCAGGTGAATGATACCTCTGCATCATAAATGCATTTGTGAATTGTATTTATAATCCAGTTAAACTGCTCAATTCACCTGTATTATTCACTCAATTTACTTTATGCACAAACCTAGTTTTCTTTCCGTAGTAATTTACCTATATGGCATAACTTTCTGAATTTTTTTTTTATAGAAACTTATCTGTTGAGGTGTGGGCATGTGTTCTTGGTGAAGCCCTATGTCTGCCATGCTCTGCAGTGCAGGAATTATTTCAGAGAAAAACAGTTCCAGTTCTCTGTAGTGGAAAAGAGAATTAAAACTTATCACAGTGTGTCTAACACTATGGTTATGACTCTGAGTCAGCTATAAAGGAATTTTTATTTCCTGAATGTAAGCTGTCTATGTTCACATTAAAATTTTCAGGAGGGTGAAGTACCATACCTTAAGCATGCATCTGAAATCTGACAAGCAGAGGCAAGGCAATTGTCTTGCTATTTAATTATTAGTTTTCTACCGGCAATTTACCGGTTACTCCCATTTGCTGTGTAGGACTGTGAAATGGTAGCCCAAATTTTAACTGAACTTAAACTCCTTGATGAACTGTGGTTCTTTGAATATATTCCAAATAGCTGACTGTTACAATCTCAATACAGAGTTTGTCTGCTGTTCAGTTGATGTCTGTTGTATACCCATAGGATTAGTTTTATTTGCAAGCACCCATGATTTGACTGTTTACTAAGTGATCATAGTTGTAAATTCTTTGCCACAGAATGGTCCACTTCTGGCTGGCAGAATGTGTAGAAAAATATCTCAAGTTTAAGAATGTAATTATGTTATACAATAACTGTAAAGAATATAATTCCTATAAATGGAAATATCTTCTGAGGCCTGTATCTGAGCATGCTTTGGCCTGTGACTCAGAGGGATACTGAACTGCACTGTGGAGGTTTGGTGCATAGTAAAGACGATCTAATTATTTATTAAATGAATAGATTTAAACTAACCTTCTCATGAGGCTGCTTCTGCTAAGTGTTGGTTACTCAGCATTCATCTAGCTATAAAAACAGAAGTACTTGAAGGATAAGATCTAGAGAAACAAAAGTTTTAACATTTTTTTTAAGTATTTGGAGTTCCAGAAAGTATATTGACAGCACTTAGGTTTTCAAAGTCCAATTGGAAGTCTGAAATACTTAAATGTTAAAAGGGGTGGCTCTGTCTCAGGTAGTTATGTTAAATAGAAAGTCAGAGGAGAAGAAGGAAATTACATCACATTGTCAAATAAGGAACAGCTAGCTGGAGTGGATGACTTGTAGTGCAAAAATGTGCCCCTCCTCCTGTGAATTGCTTCTGAGATTTGTTAAAGATAATGTGGTGGCAAGGTGAGCAAAAATAGGTTGTGGATTTAAAGTAGACACATTTCTTCCCCTCCCAAAAGGGGTAAGTAGGTCTTATTTTTTCTTCCCCTCTTTCCCATTTCTTACAAGAAGCATATAAGCTCCTTGTCAAGAGTGTTGCCTTTATAAAACCTGTCTGAAGTTTGTACTGGCATTCAGAAATCTGTACAGCAAATTGCTGTATTCCATACCCATTAAGTGAAATATTCTAGAGCATGCTTTGGTCTGCTGTGCATACCAGAAAGGTTTTCTTTGTTATGAACTTGACTTGCCTCAAATATTTGGTTGCATTGGAGCTGGGAGAACAGGGAACAGAGTAACAAGATTCTCTGTGTGATTAGTGATAGGTGTTGAGCTAAAATATATGCACATGCTTCTTAGTTTCTAAACAGAGGATTACTGTTGTTATAACAGAAGTATTTATTAATATGTATCTGTAGGAAAACGGTATATTTGGGATATTTGCTGTAATTCAACTTACCACAAAGGTCTTTCCACGTTTCTTACTATGCAGATACCCTAACTGTTTATGGATACATTTGACTAATTTCAGCTGACACATAGCCATCCTTTTGAAGTCTGAAGGTATATTTGTCTTTCTAAACAAAATCTTAAAATCAATCTAATCCCCAATACTTGGTATTGTTCATGTTTGTTAATACAAGCAGGCCTGGATGATTACAAGTTCCTCCTTTGCACTGTTACCTTTACAGGGAATGGTGTCAGTAGCTTCCTAATGCACCAACAAACCTTCGGATTGCCTTGGCATGTAAATGCCCTGTAGAAATTACCAGCCATAGTTTTTGTTTGTACTCCATTTCTTTTGAATAACACAAACTGTAACATCTTCAAAAGTGCTTCGACCTTCCTAAATGCCATAAACTGTGCATAACTAGGTCAGACAAGCAGAGTAACTGAAAGCCCATTCTGTGCAAATGAGCAGCACACAAATGTGAGAATGCTTCATTACTGAGTAGTGTCCATTTTCTTTAGTAAATATAGTTTGATGTTATTTATGGTTAAGTTTAGATCCTTAAACTTTTAAGGAGGCAGAATTGGGACAGCAGTTAACAGTGAAAGCTTTTGATTTTTATATCTTCATGACTGACTTTTGTAAATTTTTTTTAACCAATTACTAGAATAGAATATGTACTACTCAGCTTTAGTAAGAGCATGCTGTCTAAAATACAAAGTTTGTACTCAATTACATGTTCTCATGTCTCCCTCTTAAGATACTGTCTTCAAACAAGCTTATGCATGTTTTGAAATACAAGCACCAACTCTCTAGACTCCAGTGAAAAAGTAACTAAGTGGTTTAGTGAAAGAGCACTACCTCTCCTGATATCCTAGCTTAAGGCACAGAGGACGGTTTCATAACTCTCTGAAATGTCAAGGCAAATCACCTGTGAATTTGCAAAGAGGTCATTGATGAATGAAGCAAGTTTTATGGCTATATAAATTGTGCTTTATTTTTAAAAAGTAAAGACTTACTGAAACAAGTGAAAATTACCTTTTCCTAGACTATGTAAATATTTAAGTCTGTTTCAGATGTTGAGCTTAGCATTCCAGAGAGATTTCAGAGAGGTGATTGTGCAACTATCAGTCTTGAGAGCTGAGATTTAGACAGCATTCAGAAAGCTGACACAGTAATTACTAGTAGTGGTTTAGGCGTGGGATTTGGTGGAGGTTGGGCTTCTTAACAAGCCCTGCAAGGGTTGTATGTTATCACAGCTAGCATGTTGCATGTGCTCTCAAACTACAGCAGTTGTTCCCCCTCCTCTCATTTTTTATATCATAATCAATGTCTCATGGTCCTGCCAGATCTTGTACACACGGAGGTGGAGTATGATCATTTGCTGACTAATCAGTGTTCTGTACCACTGCTTTTTTAACTTGTGACTTGCATCTGACTTCAGAAATATTGAAATGGATAGCAGGCATTAGCCTTAAGCTCTCTTAAATTCTCTAATGAATTTTCTTTCATTTCTTTTGTAGATTAGTTGCTAATAGGATAGGATCTGTGAGGCACAAAAAATCACTGCTCAATACAGTGTGAGCTGCTAATGTGGATGTTTTAATTTGGAAATGATGCTGATATGAAGTAATTTTAGACTTGATGCTGTATGTGTACTGTGCTGCTTAAGTCATTTTGACAAGTGGGTTTCTCTAGTGTTCTGCTCCCCTGTATACCGTGTTTCTGCTTGCACTTACAGGACTATGTTATTGCTTCCCGGGGCTCCGTGTTTTTATTTAATTTTACTATGAAATATCTGCAGTTCCTGTTACTGGGAAGGGTCCAACTTAACTGTATTATGCAAAAATTTCCAGGGTTAAGCTAGCTTTTTGAGGAGGTTGTCTGAAGAGGAAGAACATGGTCTTTACTAAAATCAGGAGGGCTGAATGAAGTAGGACTGTGCTGCAGCACGCAGAACACTGCTTTGGCCCCTGTTCACTTCTATTAAAGTCTCCTGTCTAGAGTTATTCTGAAATGCCTGCCTAAAATATATTGGGTATCTGGCGGTGACTAAAACAATCCCACTGCTGTTGACATAGACAGTCATGATTAAGAAAACTATCACAGTCTTAAAGAGAATGGGATTGCATCTCACACATCATGAATGTACACACAGTCAGAAGCTACTGTTTTCTTAAGATGATCAATACTGGACCCAATTCAAAATTGAAAGAGCACAGCAGACTTGTTTCTTTCTCAAACAGTTGTTTATAAATTGCAAATAGTGATGCTGAATTGCAAACTAATCCTCAGGCACCTGGTTTACAGTCCTGCTTAGGAGTCCGCCCATCCCTCACGCTGCAGACAAGCACAATGGATCTTCCTTCTAAAGGAAAAGGAATGTTACACATCTGCATAGAATGCCTGGTTTGGGACAGATTTACCATAACCATAAGCTACTACCTGTGTCTGTACCACATTTTTTTTGCCGTACCACACTGTGAAGGGGTTTTCTTGCCATGTTTGCTGAGCACTGATGTAGCCAGCCCTCAGTTGTTGGTTGACTTTTCTTTAGATGGAATTCTTTTGGTGGAGGCATATGGAAAAATTCACATTAATATTATATGGTCATAGTATTGATTCTCAAGAGAGATACAAATTAAACTGTTTTGGGTAGGGTTTGGTTTGGTAGGTTTTTTGTGTCTTTTTTTAAACAGACCATATTGCACTTGCTGAATTTAGGATATTTGTGTAGATGAAGCAGAGACCCAGAGAACATCTTTTTAATAGTCTTTTTTATAGCCTGCCTTCAGAATGCTGACTAATTTTACATTGCCCCTTCCCCTCCCTGATGAATTTCCTAAACAAAGTCCTGTGAGTCAATTTGTTCTGTAGACTGTGATTACTTACTCAATATATAGCAATTGCCAACATATTTTTACTATTGTAAATGGGCCAGATAAAGCATTCTTCTCACATTCAAAATAATTTGAATGCAGCAGGGCATTTTCAGATGAGATTATTTCAAATCACTAGATTTCCAGTTTGTTTGAAATAGCTATGAGACTTGAGGCTGTTTTGAAGTATCTTAACATTTAAGTTTGTTAAAAATAGTTACTGTTTTATGGAAAAGAAGTTTTAGAATTCTAATTCAAGTAGTCAATAATTCTGTTTAATGGAGAAAAGGCTATGGAAGATAATACTTAACAGCAGACTAGGCTGTTACATGTTGGCAACACTGGAAACTAAAATCTTTAGTAGAAAGTACAACTGAAGATAGCTACTAGAAGGTTAGATTGTTCTAAAAAACTTTAAAAACTTTTTTTACGTGAATAGTAGTTTATGTTCAAGAACTGAAGTTGTGGATACACAATTGCGTATATCAATACCTTTACTTAACATATTTTTCCTTTTTTTCTATGCAGTTTAGTTTTTTAAGAGAACTTACCTGTTCTGTACTGTAATTTTGCAATCAGACTCAAAACTTGAGGTTTGGTCAAGTTTTCCAATTGGGAAGTATTAGAACAGAGCTATTTAATTCCTTGAATAATGAAATTTCAGATGAGAGATGGAATATCAGGTTTGCATTTCTGATATTTATGTCCTCTCTCTTGAAGGGAATGAAAACTGCAGGAAACCTGCCAAGTCCTGAATATCAAGGGTTGTGAGACATCATCAGAGAACACTGCACGATGTCAACTGCAGGGGTTGCTGCTCAGGAGATGAGAGTCCCATTAAAAACCGGATTTCTTCACACCAGTCAAGGCATGGGCAGTCTGAAAACCTGCTGGGGTACCCACAGTGGATTTGAAAAGTGAGTGAGGCTAAAATTTATCTACTGCATCTTCAAGTATATGAAATGAATGTTACGAATACTTGTGCCAGTACAGACCCATAGTTTATTTACAGTGAAGGCTTTTTTTTTTCTCTTTTTTTTTTTAGTACTTTCTTTAATGTGGACCCTATAGCAGTGACATATAATTTAAACCCATCAACCGAGCAACATTTGCCATCCATTGGTAAGTACAAAGTCTGACACATACGTGTTAGGAAGTGTAAGGGATTTGTCTCGGGAAAAACCCTGCGGGCCTCGCTGACACCAACGCGCTCCCGGCTGGGCCGCGCTGCCCCCTGTTGGCAGCTCAGGAAAGTGCTCCTGTTCAGGTCCAACCAACAAAACCACTTTTAATTAACACGATCGAGTTCAACAAAAACACACACACACACCTCCCTCCCATTCGCCTTGTACATAGGAGGCCTCTGAGTTGCCATTACGCTTTGGACAGAAAAAATACTTGGTAAAAAATGCAGTTGTTCTGTTGTAGTCCTATGCTGGGATCTTTGTAGCTCTCTTGCTTAGGCTTGGGGTCTCTTGAACTACCTCATTTAACTGGAGCACTGGTCTAAAGCAATAAGATATTCTGCTGCTATCTTAACTAAATGCATAAATGCATGACCAGATAAGATCTGTAATACCTGCATTTCACTACCTGGAGACATTAACAGACATTATTTACTGTTGCATTAGAAGGAATTAAATATGCAGTGGCAAAGTCATGTGCTGCAGTGTTACTTAGAAAAGTGTCTCTAAGAATTTCTCACCTTTTTAGGGCACTCTTCCAACCAGACTTCCATGAATGACCACATTGCTGGAAGTTGCATCCCAGTCCCATCTCAGAAATCCAGTCCACCTCCTGTAAGTCCCAAAAATGAACAACCAATTTCAAGATACGACGACCATCTGGTTCCTGGATTTAGTAAACTGTCATTAACCATGGGCTGTGTTTCTGAAGAAACACCTCCTCACATGCCAATAAAAAATGGACCAATTCAATTTCTGTCTACATCTTCTAATGATCGCAGCTCCAGGCCACTACCCCCTCTGCCTATATCTGAACACTTTATTCCAGATGAGGTTGACAAAGAGGTAGAATTCCTGACTAGCTCAGATACTGACTTTTTGTTAGAAGATTATGAACTTCCCCCTTTTAAATCCAGTGCTCCAAGCCGTCGGAGTTTTAGGGGCTGTGGACAAATCAACTATGCGTATTTCGATACTCCAACAGGACCAAAACCAGAAGATGCCAACCCTACACAAAGCCTAAATGTGTACATATCCAGTATTTATCCTCCTCCACAGCAGCTGCATCGACGCCTGCGAAGGTCCCATTCCGGGCCAGCTGGATCTCTCAATAAACCCATAGTAAGACTAACTGGACACTTAAACAGGTCGTCTCCAACTTCTGATGAAGATAAACCAGAGGTTCCACCAAGGGTTCCCATACCCCCAAGGGCTCTCAAACCAGACTACAGAAGGTGGTCGGCAGAAGTCGCTTCCAGTGCGTACAGTGATGAAGACAGGCCTCCCAAAGTACCCCCCCGAGAACCTTTGTCACGCAGCAATTCCCGCACCCCCAGTCCCAAAAGCCTCCCATCATACCTCAATGGGGTTATGCCCCCCACCCAGAGCTTTGCACCTGATCCTAAGTACGTCAGCAGCAAAGCTCTGCAAAGACAAAATAGTGAAGGATCTTCCAATAGGGTCCCTTGCATTCTTCCAATTATTGAAAATGGTAAGAAGGCCAGTTCAACGCACTACTATCTGCTACCGGAGAGACCTCCATACTTGGACAAGTATGAGAAATTCTTCAGAGAAGCAGAGGAGAGGAGCTCTAACACTGAGGTTCAGTCCTGGTCTGGTGACTGCACAGCCACCTCAGCCCCAGTAAAACTGGACTCAAAACCCAGAATGGACATAGGTGGTCCCCTGAAACGAAAACACCTGTCCTACGTGGTTTCCCCTTAGTGTCTGGGAGCACAGTCTCAGCTCAGCTGTTTGGGATGGAGCTGAACTTTATCATGTTACAAAGTTCTTATGGTTCACAGATAATGAAGTAGGAGCAGTTTGTCCTCTGAGAACTGGAAAGTGGATGGTAAAGTCCTCTTATGCTGCATATATTTGATATGTTTCTTAAGACTTTTTTTTTGTCTTGGTATGTAAGCTGAAAACCTACAAAGATTCTGAAGAAACATGGAGGGATAGTCACAGTTGGCCAGTTGTATGCTACCTAGATGAACATATTTGGTAGTCACATTATTAAAAAAAAAAATTTAAAAATCAGTCTTTGCTTAAGAGTCACTTATAAAGCAGACAACAGACCAAGTAATGCAGTACAGCTTTTGTATTAGATATTTTCCAGAATTTCTTTTACACAGTAATTCTACTGAGAACAGACTGTCTTCTTTTACTAGGATATGTCAGCCTGATAAGAAGGTAACTGCAAGATCTGATACTCACTTCAAGACTTGGCAGGTGTATTGGAAGTACATTTTGAAAGATTAATCTATCTTACAAATTAATTTGATGCTAATAGACTTTTAAAGTGAGTTAGGTTTTGTGAATTCACTTGCTAGACACACTTGGCTCAATTTTGCAGTTTTTCCTAGAAGAGACTTGGACCAGCTATTGCTAAGCCTCTGCTGCTGCTCTTTTCCTGCTGGATCCTAGAAATGTGTGAATGTGTCCTGAGCAGCCACAGGGTTGCTCTTAGGTAGGCAGTAACAACTATGTGCTCACCTAGAGTCTGAAATTATGACTGTATTAAATTCAGAAACACGCACAAGCTGGTCTTGTGTTCTGGTTTCTGTTCAGTATTTTAGGGGAGGAGGAGGAGGGTAAAAAACATGAGGAAAAAACATGATTCCATTTATGAACAGTGTCAGTCCCATCTCTTGCTGCTTCAGATGCTGCTTCTTGCTGTTTAATTTTTCCTCACTGTGCCTCAGCCATTCACTGAAGTTCACTGAGGTGCCACCTTAGCAGTTTCTCGTGTTCAGTTTGGTTACATTTATTCTCTTACAGATAAGCACAAGAGAAAGGGTGCTCATTAACAGGGGTACAGAAGATTAATGTGTTCCTCCTAACAGAAGTAAACAAGGTGTTTACAGTTTAAACTGCTGAATGAGATGTTTGAGCTATTTTAAAGCTTACTTTTTATTTGTTTTAGTACAAACTAAATGAAGGTGAAATACATGCTATAGAAATGCACTGATATTTCTGCATCATGTACAGTATTGAATAAAAAATAATTCACTTTGTATTTTGAATATTGTCATGTCTTGAGTTTAATAAAGTTATAAAATACTTATTTATGATACATTTTGGTTTTTGCTTTATTGAATAGTGTATGCAATTGTGCATTTTAGTTCTGCATTTACTGGAAAGTTCAAAGTCAGTAATGTTAAATGTGCAACAGATGTTAAATTCAGCTTGCATTTAATTAGAATTAAGATTTCTGTAGAAGTGTTCAATAACTCACATTGCGCACCATTAATTTTAATTCCTCCTTACTACCTGGAAGCATGGTGTCTATAGTTTTGTGCTGACAATAAAACATCCTGTAAGATTAAGTTATCTGGCCTAACATTATTAATGATTTTGGTTTTTTCAAGAGTCACCTATAGCATGTTAGCCACCATTGTACAGAAAGGAGAGGGCAGTAGTGTTCCTGTCTTCAATTTCTTACCTGGTAAAAAATAGCATGGTTAAGAGGGGAAAGAAATTGTGAATACTTACCACAAAGCAAGTGTGTTTCACCGTAGTATGCAAGCCACGGATAAGGTTACTGAAGATAGAAAGCATCACACAACTTTGATCCTCTGGCTGTATTTTATGCAGGTAAATACTTGCCTTGATCTGGCAGTGTGGATGTTTCTGTCAGTGGGCTTATTTCAGAATAAAACAGGGTACCACCCGTGGCATTTTACCAGATGTGAAAAATGTCAGATGCAGTTTTTCACTAATGCCCAATCCCTTGGCTCTTATACCTTGGAGGATTGCTAAACTTCGTTTAGGAAGGTGCTTAAACACCTACTGCTGTGCCATGGCACTAAAAGCCCATGCAGATTGGCTTCAAAACGTAAACAAGTTACCTAATCCTGTGCAAGGCTGTCAGCTATCCTATTCAGCCTACAGAAAACTCTGCTTTCCCTCCACCCCCTGGATTTTTCTAAGATGGAAAAGGTAAAATTTATACTTAAAACTGCTCATATTTAAAGGGAAGGTTGCAACTCTAGGACCCCAAAATAAGGTACCCTCTCAGTTACACCATCACTGCTGCAGCAAACAGGTCGACGCTGCCAAGCTGCAGCTCTTCCCTTGTAGACTGTTAGAGTTGGCACAGACTCAGTAGTTGTCATTTGAGTAGAACTCCATCTAAACCCAAGCAACTGCCCTACAGATCTCTCCTGGCTTTTGCCTCTGGGTCCCACTCCACTCCTGATACTTGAACCACCCCCCATTTTAGCTTAAACATATCTGGTATAAAATAGGGTATTTGTTACAGTACCTCCAGACCTGCATATTTTCACTTCTGTTAGCAGTAGACGTTCCCTAAAAAACAGCTAATGTAGCAGCAGAAGGATTTTTAATTGAGCTGCTTCTGTGTACAAGCTTATTTTCATATTTATAGTGCTGAAAAGCTTAAAACCGTTATAAAACTTGTGCTTTTGAATGGTCTTGCATAACCTTTTCTGAAATTCCTAAAACAGTTAAGACTTAACCTAACCTCCATTTGTTTCTCTCCTAGGAAAAAAAATTGCATGCTCCTTTCCTGAGAGTACTGGTATTGGCTACTCAGTCCTGAGTATCACAAAAAAAGTGACTGTAGTGATGTTAGCTTTCCTATTGTGAGCTGTGTGTCAGCTGAATTACAGTGCAATGTTAAGAAGTTAAAGTTTCAGAAGTTAAGCAAGGAACTGCTTGGCTGTGAGCAAAGACATTCAAACAGGTTACAGAGCTCACATGCCTCTTGAGTACAAGGAAAGTAACCTACAGGCAAGTCTTACCGTGTTTAAGTAACTCGGCCGTTTTATCTTTTAAATTCTGTAGTAACAAGGTCTCCCTGAGGACTTGGTCCACAATTCAGTTGTTCTTTCTGTGAAGGGGTCACCGACAAAAGCAGGTGGAAACCTTGCATATATTCTTAGATATCAGATTCCTGTGCTTTGGGAAACAAAGTCTGCATGATCCAAAAACTGTATTTCGTTTTTCCGGCGAGTAATTAAGGCTGTAGAAGCTGTGGGGGAAGCTTTGCAAGTTCTGGCCAGAAGACATATCTCTGCTCATCCCCTGGCACATGATAAGACTTGTAAGGACACAACATGCTTTTGCAACAGCCTGATCACATGTTTGAATATTTAGAGTTTGGACTCACCTGGGCAAGGCCTGACAGCTTGCCTCTGAGAAGGAAGCCCCTTGCCAACTAGATTTGACTGGAATAATCACACTTCAAAGCAGTTATCAATGTGATAAACTGAAGTTTGGAGAGTCAAGGAATTTGTGTTAAAGCAGGGAAGAAAGATGTGCATGTGTGGCAAGGCAATGCTGCTCCCAGCCTCCTGATTCAAGGAGCAGGTTAGCCGCACTGCTCCCCCTGCCCTCAGCACTCTCCTCCTTGCCTCAGGAGTCCTGTTGTGACCACCCAGCCGTGTCACTGAGGACTCCTTGGTGTCAGGAGGCAGCAGCTGTGCTGGGGCAAAGGGGTTGTACCACAACAAACTCCAGAGGGCTGGATCCAGCACAGCCCTATGGTGAACCCAGAATCATTGAGATGTGTCCGGCAGCAAAGCTGGTGAGAATGGGAGGGGGGTGCCTGGGTGACCTCTCCCCCAGGCTCAAAACCGTTGATAGCTCAAGCAAAAGCACACTGAGTAACGAGTGACAGCAAAAAGCATCTGTCATATTCACCCTGGGTAAGGGCTGGTGTTGCCTGGTGCTGCTTGGCTGCTGTGCTGTCGGCAGAACTTCCTTTACTCACTGAGTTTCAGACTGGCAAATCAACCCAGAGGAGCTGAGTCTGGCTGGTAACTAAGGGAAAGGATGTTTGCCTCACTATATGTTTTCCTGAAAAGAAGAGGCGGTGTTAGTACCAGGTGACTTGAAAAACCCATTAGCTTAACTTCACCATATTAACTTGCTGTTAAACAGATAAAGTCAGTAAGTAACACAGCTGTAGCTGATCATCAGCTTCTTTTGCATCACAAGAGATAAACCAGAAAATAAACCTGATTCGGAAGTACGCTGATTGACGACGTAATTAAAATCTGCAGTCATTTAAATGTAGTGATTGTTGTTGCTGTCATTAAGAGTTTTCCATTCACTCCCAGACTGCAACAGGCACAATTACTACGGTCCTGAAACTGCAGAAGAGCACTCAACATTACATTTGCTCCTGCTGCAGCCTTGGTTTTGTTTTTAAACAGTGTGAGTGAAGCGTTACGCTGGACATGATAAAGGAAAGCATCCTTCTAGTGCAGGACAAAGACACCAATTTTGCAAGGGCAGTTATTACAGTAGAGTAGTAGTTCAAACCAAGTCTTGTCAAGAATGCAGGGTTAAGATGATGGCCAGATCAGTCATGGTGGATTCCCAACCTTCAAACTCATGATTACAGACTGTGGCCCTTATAAACACTTTTAATATTATTATAAGCTGTATGTTAAATACATACTCTCTGGATTATGTCAAGAAGGAAATTGGAGATGAAGGTAAACCCTCATTTTATCTGCTTGTAGGCACTCTGCAGTTAGGTAACCTACTGATTTTCTTTGTGTGTACTCAGTGTTCCTGGGGTAAACTTTTGTTTTTAAAGTAGGCTCATCTTTTCATTTCCTGACAGCTTGCTTTTCAGAACAGTTTATATTCATTTAAAACTGAAAACATACAGCAAATGTTCTGTTTCACACAGCTTCCTGGCACTGAAAATCTAGCACACAACATTTAATTATACTTATTAATATTCGTTAAATAGCACTGCAGAAATTTCTGGCTGCTGAGCTTGTGATTAGCATTTGTAAACTGAAAGAGGTGTTACCCCCACCCATCCTGCATCGTAATTCGGGCCTTGCATAATCCCCACCCAAATGCCTATTTTCATCCACAGAGCTCATTATTTTTTCTGAATCATAAATAGAAGCCACACCCATGATTGCTCATAGACTGTTGCTATATTATTTATATATTGGTGTGCACCTTGATCCCAGTTGCGGTTAATTTTGGAAAAGGTGTTAGGTATTCCAAATTTTAAGTGGCATGCCACTGAAACATGGGAACCATGACTGCTATTCATTTCCTTACAAAGTGATTCAGAGGAAGACATGTTTCTTTCTGAAGATTAAAACTGTCGACCCCAAATTATTAGCATGTGAAAGCCACAAAGGAAGAAAAGTGCAAATAACACTGCCATGAAACACCAGAAGGAAAACCATGCCAGATTATCCCACCATAGCCACTCTGAATCTGCTTAAGGATGCTAATTACTAACCACATTGAGCTATCATGATAACATACTAAGAGGCCTTCCATGCACAGTCTCTGGATCAAGCATGGGATTATCAGGCCTGACACAGAATAGCTCCCCTGCCCAGCACCCACCCAGGTGACAGACAAGTTCCTGTTACCTATAATATTTATTTTACCTTTGTTAATGTGTTTATTATTTTCACAACCACTTCAAGGGCAGGGTCGGCACTACTGAGTGCCCTATGGAAGGCAACTGGAACACACAACCAAACCTATAAACTTTGCAGTGGTGAGGTGTAAGGCTCTCCAGGAAGTTACCAGCTTCAAGGAAGTCCCCACAAAGGACCACATCAGCTCGTGCCACGTTGAGTCCGACTGCGCCATGGCAAGGTGCAAGGGAGCCACTAGTGAATAGTAGGTGGGCCTCTGACAGGTTACTCCTTGCCTCCCAATCCCTGTATTGTCATTTACTGGCTGTTAAGCAAGGTCCAGAGGAAAGAACCATATTAGGCTGCACTTGGTGACTTCATTTGTCCCACGTCATGTTGGTAAGTTATTCAAGAAAAGTTTTCCTACATCCCAGTTGCACACCCCAGCACTTAAGAGCTTAAGCAACTGGAATTGGGACTGGGCTGCCGTGATGCAGAATCTACACAGCACCAGCACAGCAATAGGCACGTGGCAATGCAGAGGCCTCCAACAACGCAGGGCAGAGGTGAGATTACACACCCTGACACATTCTGTGCTCATGTGATTCAGTTGCTAGTGGGAGGGAGGGTTGTCTTTTCAGAGTAACTTCTAATCATGGTGAAAAAACCCCAATGAACTGAAGTCAGTGCTTTGATAAAAACCACAGGGACAGACAGCCCCATCTGAGACACTTTTAAAAATGGATGCCAGCGAGGTGAGTGCCAGTGAGCTCCTGCCTTATACAGGGGCTGAGGGAGAACTGTCATGGGGCTCTGAAGAAGGGCTAGCCTGAAGGAAGGATGAACTGGTTAGTTCCTGAATTCAAGTTAAATGATTTAGTGCTAGTGTTTTGTTAAAGGCTGACAGTCTAAACATATTGTTAAGGGTGAGGAGACGATGTGAGGACATTTTCTTCTGTAGGTTTTACCAGTCATATCATGGCCAGTGCTGGATGCAATACATAATATTGTTCCATGGGAATAGCCAAGGACCCCATCACTCCACAGTGAACCTTTTCTCTGGAGGAGCAGACCTCTCCACTAAGACAGACACAGCAGGCACAGCCAGCAGTCCAACCTGAGCTGGAGGTGATGCAACACAGTGCACAGGAGAGCTCGAGATTGCTCAGCCTCTCAGGCTGCTGACACCTCACAGGCCATTGCAGGGTGCTCTGGACATGCTGCCTCTCGCAGGCCACGCTTCTCCCGTCATCTGAGCTTAATTGGACCAACTTGATCAAAAGCAAGTCTCCATGATAAGACAGGATGCTATTGTGTGCCCTGGAGCAGCACGATGAGTAAGGCAGCTGTTTTACAACCACTTCAGTTCACAATTTAACACCTGAGCTTTATGTTGGGCCAGTCAGCCATGTGCAAGGGAGCAACCAATGCAACACAATTGCAGAACTCTGGCTTTCTCCAGCAGCACAACAGGAGCCAGGTGGGCTCACTGCCTGCAGCCCTGGACGATTTGATGAGACTGAATATTCCCCCAAGAGGCTCTGGGCAAAGTCATGCACAAGTGGCCAAGACTCAAAGGTAGAGAGGCCAAAGCCCCCAGCTCCTCTTTGTGACCTATGGAAATGCCTGTGGAGAGCAAGAGCAGGGGAGGGGAGGCTTCATCTGTTCTCCTCATTATGGGTGATTGGGACAGAACCATCACTGGGGCACCAGCCAGGGAATGCCATCCTCAGTGCCCTTTCTTTCTTTTTGAAACTATTATTAAAGCTGTTAATGCTCTGTAGTTTTCCAAAGAGGAAGGAGGAAAGAAAATAATTTGCTGCAAGGGATTTATTTGAAAGTTGCCAGCAAGGCCTGTGTCTCCGTGAGCCCATCCAGGAGCTTAGAGCTGCATTATTCCTGATTTCCTAGTACAAGCTTCTTGTACTAGGAAAGGAAGGCAAAGTACTCCTTTGCAAAACACCATGGAAGAACAGCTGAGTAATATATCAGATGTGGTCATGAGTAAAGTGAGCACAGATAAATGCATCATCTGTTGCCAGTTCTTTCAGAGACTGTAATTCCCCACCCAAGAGCAGATTTCCTGTGAAAAATGCAAATGACAGTGCTGTGCCCATCAGTGATCAGACTCATCACCACCCAAGGCAGCAGCTTGCTTCCTGCCTATCTGCCAGTCACTGTCATGCCTAGCTGGTGACTTCAGCGTGCGAGTGCTTTTTCCAAGTTATATAGAAAAGAATGCAGGAGAAAGTATGATTCTCAGACTAGAGCTGCACATATGTGGAAGTAGCAGTATGTTTCTTAGGAGTACTCATTAAAACTTGAAAATATTTCAATGCACAAAAGTAGGCAGCTCCCAGAGTTGACACAACTTACAGTAGAACGTGTGCAACTTAAAAAAGTGGTTCTGAAATGACATAGACCAGTCTGACAGCATAACTCACTGAAACCCAACAGCACAGAGAAACCACCTAGTTTAGAGAAGAGCTGTAAGAACCTCAACAGAAAGATGTCTCTTCAGAGTACAGAAATTCTGAAAATCCTAAATTCTAGCAGCAAAAGCCCTGAACAGAGTCTTTAAGAACCAAAGTGATTCCAACTACAGTGCAGGAATTATCCTTGTTGCCAGGTTTAGAGCCAGCAGATGATGCTGTATTTCCCAGCACCAAATCCCATATTCTCCAGGAGCAAACACTGGGAGTGGCTGTCAGGGGGCAACAGCAGCAGCTTCTTCCCAATGGCAAAGAAATCCAAAAGCACTGGTGATTGTCAGCTAGAGCAGGACCTTACACCAGTGAGAGGCACAGCCCTGCAGGACCTGAACAAGGACAGATGAGCAGGTCTTGTGGATTCACAGAATCATGGAATCATTAAAGTTGGAAAAGACCTTTAAGATCATCAAGTCCAACTGTCAACCCACCACCACATTCACCATTGAACCATGTCCTCAAGTGCCATATCCACACATTTTTTGAACACTTCCAAGGATGGCGACTCCACCACAGTCCCCGGGAAGTCTGTTCCAATGCTTTACAACCCCTTCTGTGAAAAATAAATTCCTAATATCTAATCTAGACCTTCTGTGGCGCAACTTGAGGCCACTTCATTCCATTCCTTCTATTTCCAAAGATGGGCCATACACAAATTCCCTGGGCAACCTGTTCCAGTGTCTGACCATAGAATCATTGAGGAAGGAAAGTTTCAGCCTGTACTCCAGTGATCAATCGTCCAGCAGCTCTAAAGCAAAGGGGCAAGTCCAAAATCAGACTGGGAAGCCTCCTCAGCAAGTCAGGCTCATCAAAGATCAAAGTCACGCCCAAGCCCTAGCTTATCTGGAGCTCCTAGGCCATGGGCAGAGGGGGCTGAGGAGGCCCAGGTGTGACCAGCCGTGATGGGCTCTCAGTGCCCAAAGCTGCTGCTCAACCCTGGAAAAAACTGCTTCCATGCTGTCTGAAGGAATGATGGTCACTGTTCAAGAAAATTTTCATTAGGAACTGGCAGCAAATTTAGGCCAATACTTTGAGTGTCCTGAAGCTGAAAGCAGTTTGTCTGAAGCATGTGATGCATTTAACTTTGAAAGCTCCTATCAAAACCCTGAAAATTGATGCTGGGAAGTCCTGGTCAGAATACAGGACAGCTACCAGTGGGGAATGTCACTGATGCTTAGAAAGGAATCACTTTGCTTTTCACTAAGTCTTGAACAGCAAATAAAAACACAGAATTAAGGAAAATTCTATTTGCTACAAGACTGGATGCATTAAGTCACATAATTACACTTTCAATTTATACTCTGCTGAAAAACAAAGATCATTAAGTACCTGGGGCCATAGTCAGAGTTAAACTACACAGTTAACAGTGGAAGAAATCCTCTGTTCAACACAAAGCAGACAAAATTTTAACTGGAGAAACAGCTGCAGAAACTACCATTTGAATTCAGAGGATTCCTTTGATTCAGAACAGCAGCTCTACAAGACTGCAAGGAACAGTGAGAATCCCAAAGGAAATTCTACTATAACCCTCCATGAGGAGAGGATGGCTGCAGTACTTCAAAGCTGTTTCTGAACCAAGTACGTGCCTGAACTGCTCGCGTGTCTGCGGCTCAGAGGTGCTGCCACTGTAAGCTGTAAAAATAATTACACCATCAATATTTAGAAATCAGAAGGATTTGCACAGAAATGTCCCTAGTCCTGCTGGGAAACTTCCATCAGCTGAGGAAGACTTCAGTGTTACCAATGTTACACAAGTCTCACTAGATCCAACTCTGCTCTTTAGAATACGAGTGCTTGCATGAGATCCTCAGACAACTTTACTTCTTCCTCCCTCTACCATTAGTGGAATGGCCTTGAATTAAATTGTAAAAGTACAGAAGTATCTACATGACTCGGAGGGCCATAAACCCTATGTAGGGAGGAATTATTTAATGTTGTACAAAGGGTATAATTAGAAGCTGTTGAATGAAGTAAAGCAAACGAACAAGCCCAAGTATAAAAGCTTCCTCTCAATCTGTGATGCCTGCTAGCACAGGGAACAGTCTTGTAGAGAGCAGAAAGGCTCCTAGAGCTGCTACAGAGACTGAGTGTGACACAGAGCACTGCAACCCTTAACTGCTGCACCACCCAAAACAGCCCTCAGTGCACCTCAGCAACACGGAAGAATTGAGTTACCTGAAACTCAGGATACTGGTTTTCCCAAGTCTGGACTCCTCCGTTCTGGAGCCTATCATGTGTGTCAGCACTGCTTCTCAAAGAGTGGCCACAAAAATACAAGCCAGAAATGCTGCCTAGTCCCTTAAATAATAACCTACCGTGAGTGCACTCGGGATACAGAGACCCGGGCTCAATTCCCTCCCATCTGGGCTGTGTGGCTGGGCCTGCTCTGCACACAGAGCTCCGCCAAGTGTCCACAAATGCTCCTGGAAGACAAGGCTGAGGTCTGCCCTGGGATGCCTTCCACACAGGACACGTGCTGAGAGTGAAGGAGCTGGGCCAGTGTCTGAGGCAGCACCACTGCAGGGATTCACATAACCTGCTCCTCACCCCTGCTCTTCCCTGGACACTTCTCAAGAGATGGCAGGAAGAGGCTGAAGGCCAGATAAGTTGTGTCAGCAAGGACAGCCTGTCCCTTTTTGCTGTTCTTCCCAGAAAGCTTTTGATTTCCTGCCAAGTGACAATGCTGTAATAACTGTAGAATATCCATGGAAGTTCAGAGCTAGGGAATGTTGTCAGAGCCAGGCTGTCAGCTGACAAATCAGGGCAGCAGGGAGGCACATCTGCTCTCATTCTACATTTTGCTTTCTTTCCATACCACATGCAAGACCACATTCTAAACATACTAAAAGATTATTTACAATTTTGGGCAACAATTCATTAAGCTGCCCAGTGTTTTGTTGCTTATTTTTCAAACTTCAAATGTTGCATACCATGCCCTACTAAAATGTAGTCTCCATATAACAGCAATGCATCCTTTCTTCTGGAGGTAGAGTATGAGAACATGAATGACAGTATGGATGCAGTGCTAGCGATTATTTCTGTAGTTGGCACCTTCCTACTTCTCTGTCACATTCTTATCTTTCCCACCAAGCCATGGGTCATGCAGGCTGCTGGAAGACAGGTATTTTTTATCATTTTGGTATTGCTGCTTATGTTTGCATCACGATACATTTTTTTGTTGAAAACAAACAAAATGATCTGATTAAGTAACCATTCTTTGCTCTGACGGTCACTGTGTGTTTCACACCAAATGGTAAGTATATACATGAATGGCTAGCAGGCTGTTAGCCACAAAGGACTGGATGAAGCATATTCCCTTGTGTGCTTTTGCAGCTTTAAGTACGAGGGTGCAGGCTGGTTTGTATCCATTACGGTTCTGTTTCCACCCATGTTCAAAGTAAAACCTTTGTCTCTCTAGAAAAGCATCCTTTCTCTGTTGCTCAGAGGGACATATTCCTGAGAGAGGATTTGCTCCTGTTTACAGTACAGTGCCGTGTACTTCACTTTCCTCTTTTGGAAAGAAACTTGCAAAGAACTGCAGCAAAACCAGACTGTTCACTCTCCACATTTCTTCTGCCTCTTCTTCATTTAGAAGCTTGTCAGTCTGAATGAAAATATTTGTCATCACTCCAAGTACTCACCGATGGCTCTACCATCTATGCCATCTAGTGTATATTCCTGCTCCCAAGCCATGTAATACTTCTCAATTCCCTAAGAGATCTCATTCTCAATGATGCATTCAAGCCCACAGAACCACCAGAATCAAGAGAAAAAAACCCCACATTGTTCGTGAGAGATGATCCGAGGCATACAGCAGATGCCAACTGACTGCCTTCTCATCAGGAAAACAACCAACCCCCAAACCCTCCAGCTACCAGGAACAAAATGCTAAATGTTAGAGAAGAGTGGATGCATTCCCTTCAGTTTAAGCTGAGTTCAGTGGCAGCAAATACCCAATGACCACAGGTTCTAAAACTAAAGCTTGCCAATAATAAAAAGGCACAAAGTTTCTAGTGTACATGAAACAATGAGCAGAAAAGTACCTCAGCTCATCTTTCAGCAGCAGATAAAAGAGGATTTTAGGAAAAGAGATACTGAAAAGTGAGGAAAAAAGCATTTCACTAACTGGAAGGCAACTTTTTTCCCCTCAAATCAGCAAATTCCTTCTTAACACTTACCCTAGGAGGAAAATTAGCCTAATCTTAGTTCCTACACTTACCCTAACTGAAAGACTGAGTTAATGACAACTTAGCAGAAAGAGAACCCAAGTAAATTCATGTTTTGCTGGACATCTGCAACACAAAAGGTTGAGAGCGGGGTCAGCTGTATGAAGGTAACTGTGATGCAAGCAGCACTGCAATATTTCATTTACCAAGTCCCTTGCTGAACATGGTGGTGGAATCTGCAAGTTAAGCAGATACATCCATGGGCTCTAGGCTCATTTTTCTGAGTGTTTTTCCTATTACCATTTTAATGGGAGTGGGAAAGCCCAAATATACACATTGAAACCTCATTTCTGTAAACTGAACTCCCTCAGACTTGGAATTAAAAAAAAAAATTTATAATCAAATTTATGGCCACTTTGCATTAAAATATTTCTGCAAGACTAAAACAATACAAGCATGGAAATATTTTCCTTCTAATGTTACAAAGCAGTGCTGCCACCCAGGAATGCAGAGCTTTTCCTGTATTCTGAATTATGCCCATTTACAAACCAAGTAATTATTCCAGATTCTAGGACAAAGAATCTTTCCATCATTTGGTTTACATTTGCATGGAAATACCAGTTAGACATGCAGATTTACCACACAAACATGTCAAATCTTACATAGATTACAACTTTTGCATATCTTGAGCATATTTCAAAGCTAGAGAAACATATGAAATATTTCCTAAACAAATTAAGAGACAGAGCATAGAGTTGAAGCAGTTCTTCCAGTAGATATTAACAACACAGAGACATTTCTTAATTCTAAATTTGCAAAAGTGTATCCATGTATTTCATTACCAAAATGCAGTAATTGAGAATGAACTTGTTTCCCATTAAAATAAGCAATCATAAAGGCTCCTATGCAGTAATTTTCTAAAGTTCAGACTAAGCACTTCAGATGTATGCAGAACCAGATCTCCAGATGCTGTGGTAACTTCAGAGTCCAGTAAGGTGCCATCCTTAAGCATGACTGCTGACAAAGCTAAGGAACACCAGAATTATTTGGTGAAAGGAGGATAGCAAAGACAGAAATTGATGCCAAATTCTTAATTCTCATGGGAATACAGCTCCACTACTTCCTCCAGAGACCTGTCCTGCAACTCCTCTAAACTGACATAGGCTCACTGAAGCCAGGCTTGTAGCAACTTCCAATTTATAGTAAGGAGAAACAAGCACTGCTACTGGTGACAGGCTACCAAATCCAAACTTCCTGCTTTATGCTGATTATCAGCTGCCCAAATAGCTCAATGGATCTCAAATCATTTAATGCAGAAGACAAATTTCAAGGTATCATGTTCAACCTGCAGGAACTTTGGGGTGCTTGACAAGGTATGAATATTCACACTTTTCATTTAGTTCCACACTGTCTGAAAATTATTTGCCTTATTTGTACACAAGGAATTAAACACCGTTTTAACTAATTCTAGGTTACAACTTAATAATCTATGTCATAAAATCAGAGAATATCCTGAGCTGGAAGAGACTCATGAAGGTCATCAAAACCAACTCCTGACTCCACAGAGGGCAACCTAAAAGTTAAACCACACAGCCAAGAGAAGTGTTGTGAGAAGCGTTGTCCAAACACTTCTTGAATGCTGGCAGGCCTGGGGTTATGACCACCTCCCTAGGGAGCTTGTTCCAGTGTTTGACCACCTTCTCATTTCAGCTCAGACTTGAGAAGAACTGTGTGAGAATCTAAACAGACGTTGTTTTGAATAGTACACGGTGGTAAAAAGGTTTCATGGGTCTGGGTTGGGAGAAAACACACAAAGGAACAACACGCCAGTAGGGATGCTTCACTTTTATTTACTCAGCAAACAGTTTTCCATGTGATTTTTAAACGCCATCCAAGAACTAAATAGGATTATTAGATGCTGGCTGCTTTTTTGTGATGAAGCTTTTTGCTAACAGGATCTTTTTCCAGAAATGAAGACCTTTGGTTTGTTAAGGTATCCCAGTTCAGGTAAGTACAGTTACTAATTTCACCCACAATTAAAGTGTATTTACAACAGTGCGCATTACAGTTATTCTACAAAGAATAAGACTCTCTATCTAAATTTGTCCTAGTCCCTACCCCACACCAGCATTTCACTCTTTCAGTATTAGAGGTGCCTTCACCTGTTCAGCCACTTCTTTCCCCAGCAGCGTTTCCACAATGGCCAACCCAAACTCAAAGCTGGTGCCAGGCCCACGGCTGGTGAGGATGTTCCCATCCTTCTCCACGCGGCTCTCCGAGTAAGAGTAGTGTGCTTGGGGGAACACACAACAGGAAGAGGGTCAGTGTCCAGCACAGTGCCCACAGCTGCCACAGAGGGCACAAGGACCTCAGCACTGCCTCCGAGCAGCTCATCCCTGCCTGCCGTCCTCAGGGAAGAACAGGGCCCTGACGGAGCTCATTCCCAAGGTATGGGAATGCCCCTCTGACTCTAAAAGCCCCTCAAGAAGCATTCACTGAGCCTTGTCAGCTCCCACAGGGACACTTTTGGAAGTCAGACTGCTTTTGTGGAGCTGTTCACAAATTTCTTTTTTACCAAATGCATGCAGAAGAAATTGGGGAAACCTATCTGCTCACCTCCAGACTCATTAATGCTCACAGAATGACCTTCCTAGTGTTTCACCATCACTTCCCTTAGGTAGGAGAAAGAAGTGTGGAGCCATCAGCTGCCACAGAACCAAAGCATTACTCACAGGAGAGCAGGAAAGGTGCTCCCACAGTTTGCTGTTGGTACCACTGAGGCAAAGAACCAAAAGGTGGTTCAGCCGCAAGAAGTTAAGGCAATAAATGCTCCTAACATGATAGCAGCAGCAGAATTCCCCCAAAGATGACAATGTTAATACAGCCCTCTTTTCCCATCTTTAAACTGTGGGTCCAGTTAAACAAAAAAAAAAAAAAAAAAGAAAACCTAAGAAGGGTTTGGACAGAAACATACCTCCATTCATCATTTTGTCTTTGGCCAAAGGATGTGTTGTGACTTTGCTTCCATACCCTATCCCATGTGCCAGAAGGGCAGTAGGACCTGTAAGAACACAAAGTGGCACCAATGAGGAACTGCCTTCTGCTACAAACACTTCTAAGAACAGACATTTGGGCATTACGACCTCCAGGGGCCAAAGCTCACTGTGGACAGACACTTGTTATAAAAACTGATGCCAGCCCTACCTCTGAAGCAAAAAGCTCTCACATTACAGTTCACACTGATGTCCTACCCATGACTGTACTGCCTTTGAAGGAGTGGGGAACAATCCACTTCCAGATAATACATTTTATTTAAAACTGCTTTACATTAAGAAACAAAAGGTCTGCACTTCAATCTGAATGCTAACTACCTACAAATACTTTACAACCTTGTTAAACCCTGAATTTAGAGACTTAACAGATAGAATTTCATTTGAGCAAGTTTCTACATGCTGCAGTTGTGTGCCAAATAAAGTATTTTGGACAGATCATAGCCTAACTGTTCAGTTTTTGGTCTCAAGAGTTTCTCTTTTCATACTTCCTCCTTAGCCTGAATTGAGGAAGGAATTTGTGTCAAGAAGTGCTAAGTCATCCGACATGAAATCTTTATGGGAATTCCAAAAGAAACTGAAGGCAGGATTTGCCTGACACGAGTTTCACTTCTGTGCATTCATTTAATTCTGGATTTAGTACAGGAAATAACCTCTTTTGCTTTCAGTTGGAATGAGCTCTAAGAATCATCCTGCTTACAAGCAAAGACCTTTATTGGGCAAGGGTGAATTTGGATTGCTCTCTAAGAGACACAGATAACGAAGATGAAGACTATCATCACCAAGCTGAGGAATGTTCACAGCTCTGTGTGCCTATCCCCTAAAAGAAGAAGAAAAGCAAAAAAAAAAACCCCAGCAATGTACCAGAAAACAAAAGTGAAAATCCCCTCCTAGAACACACTCTGACTGCCTTTTAAGCACTCGTCATCTCTCTCCTCACTCTCAGCTTCGGGTCCCTAGACCAGCCTTCAGGTGGAGTATTGGCAATTTTTCACCTTGCTTTTTACAACACCCATCTTACAAAGTTCATGATCCAAATGATACCAAGCTGTGCAGAATATGAAAGCAGACAACCCTCTCCTCAAACCAAGTCCATTTTTTGCTGCAACTCAGCATGGGTAGACTGTAATTCTATATTTCTGGCCTTCTTTCTGAAGCTAAAGGGCAGGAGTGGTTATGTGAGATAAATTTACAGCAGTGACATTCTGCCAGTGCTGTGTACTTGCAGGAAGATCACCAGAATAAGCACATACTTTAAAATAAAAAGTTGTGGTAGGATTTTTTTTAAAGACAGCAACATGACTGATTGGAAGGAACTAGGTAACAAGCAGAACTTGCACGATAAGTGTTCACAATTGTTTTAGAGACTTCTCTGCTATTAAACTTACAAATAATTCAGATGCTGAAAGGTATATATATATATATATATATATATTCAGGCACAAATTCCTGCTACTAAATTACAGGAACACAGATTTCTACAACAGGAAACTCTCTTCATGCTCCTTCAAAATATCCAAATGCTTTACAAAGCAAGACACTTTGGTAACCCACCTGCACATATTGCAGCAATCAGGCCTTTTCTGCTTTCCTGGTCCTTTAAAATGTCTTTCACAGCAGCAGACTGTACGAAGAAACACCACAAGTCATTGTTTGGAGTTGGTTATTTGAAGCATGGTTGAAACAATTTTCACTGAAAATTCTGTGAAACAGAACATGTTTGATACAGAAAACCAACCGGCATGTCCCCACCCTGCCTCAGGACAGAGGGCAATGAGAACATCAAGAAGGAGCAAAACTGAAACCAATACATACTTGCCCCAGAAGGAAAGAGGAAGGAAATCAGAAGGAACTGCAACAAGTACTTGACCCCCCACATAAAAGCTGGTTAACCCATGGCCATAGAAAGTTGTTTGAAAACTTCACAAGATGAACAGGAAGGAGTATTCATAAGATACCTCCAGACAGTCCCTGTCAAGATTTATATGGGATATTTGTCTCATATTCCAGGCCTCAAAACCTCTGTGATACCACCTAAGTCCTATTCGATAGATCAATTTGTCTGCCTGCCTTCCACAAGGAATTCATACCACCACTGCAACAGTTCTGCACCAGAGACAGAATTCTGCAAAGGAGCAGAGTTCCTTGGGTTTGGACAGTTTTGTGTCTCAGGGAATTAAATCTTCATTTGCAACCGTTTCATCTTCCTATGAACAGTGATATTCCCACAACGCACAACACCCTTTCATTTTTATTCTCCTTTACTAGGTACTCAAGTCCAAGAATTTACCCAGCTGTCCCACCTATGAAGTCACAAGAAGGCTTAAGACCATTAACAGCTAGGTGCTGAACTGAATCTGCAGGATTACTAGAATCTGCAGGATTACTAAGCAAGTGCTGACCACCCCACTACTCATGAGAATGACCATGAGTTTTTAAAATACCAGAACTTTACCTCAGACAAGTTCTGAGCTCCAAGGTTACCCCCAGGAAGGACCACAACATCGTAAGGCCCCTAAAAAAAGAAAAGATAAAACTGTTCTGTGGAAGATAGTCTGATACATACATTACACTGTTTGATGACCACTGCAGCTGATTCAAACTGAACAACACTTTATGATCACAGAACCAGTTCTAATTATGGGAAAAACACTATTTCCTGTTCCAGGAAAAGCCTGTTACCAGTGAAGTCTCTCACAGAACTAACTTTTAAGCCTAGTGCACTTAAAAGCCTCAGGAAGCAAGTGGCAGCTCTTCTGTAGTCAAGACAAGTGGTTTTGCTCCAGCCTTCCGTACAGGTCTAACTATAACATTATTTAGCTTCTCACCAGAATTCTTGAGTTGGTCCAAATCACAATATTTTGTTGGGCCAACTAGCAAGAAGAATAAAGCTCTGTGACTGACGCTTTGCAAAAACAAATACCTGGGCAGAATTAAGAAATCTGTCTGAACCTAGCGAGCTATGACAATACTGAAGGGGGGCACAATGGGATGTGCAGTTCTCTAATTCACTGCTACACAGAGCAAACACAACATGCAATGTATGTCCAGAGGTAATGCATAAGCTTTTCAAATTCACCTCACTAACTGTGACAAAGACTATGCTGGCCGTTGTATCAGAGCAGGGTGATGACCAACCTCTTTTCTGGCATCTTCAAGACTGGCATCAGGACAAATGAAGACATCTCGACTGCACTGCACTGGTTCTTTTCCTGTTAGGCCTGCAACAGTCACCTTGATCTAACAGGAGAACAAATACATTATTACAGATCAAGGATTTGGGGCATTTTTCTTTTATGTTAGTTCTTAAGTAAAGCAAAGCACTTCTGAAAGCTTGTTCCTCTTATGAGAGCCAAAATGGGGAGCACAGTGATGGAATGACAAAGGTGTTTTTATTTCAGTCATTTCTATACAAAGGAAGTTGGTGTGTTTATTTAAAGTATTATTTTCATTCCTATTGAGATGATAACGGTGTGCTGCCACAACTGCAAGAGTAACAAACAAACAGTGTGGGGAATCCCAACAGCCAGAATTGTAGTTTATAACTGAATTTCAAAAGTAGCTCAAGAAAAGCTATTCAATGTCATGAGCTGTAATGTACTGAGCTTTTCAGACCCCTAAAAAGAGGTACTTCCAGTTACTATACATGGAAGTAGCTGTGTTTTCTGACAGAGTAGGATTTACTTGAAACATTTGCTCTGGTCCACATTAGACCTGTATTTTGAAAGGCTACCTTTTTTGAAAGGTTACCAACAAATGTCAGTTGTCAAGCATGCCAATCACGTGCATGGCATAAATATTTGCTAACCAGTAAGGTGATGAGGGTAAATTTTCACTTCACACAGCAGACTACACACTGAATTCCTGGCAATGAACATCAACTTGAGGCAATGATTGACCATGCACTCACAAAGAGATTTTTCACTGTCTGCATACTCACCCCAGCTCTTCTCATAACATCAGTGGGGATTACAGTTTCCATCTCCTCTGCCCCTTTTGCCAGAATCACCAATGCTCTCTTTGAGGCCATGTCTTGAGAGACTTCTATTAGGGAGAGGGCTGTGAAGGAAGGGGCTGAGGGGGGTAGAAAGATACAATGTGGTTAGAAAGCAAATCCCCTCCTACTAATCCTTCCTCATGTTGAAATTTAACAGTAATTTGTACTTTTGCATGTTCTTTCATTTAAACCACCTCAAAATGGCTCACTAGCTTTAATCAATATTCATAGCAATTCTGTTTAACTAAGGAGCTTTTTAAAAAGAATGCATTATGACAGTAAAAGCTTAAGGCACTTGTGCAGTGGGAGGCACAGCACATCAGCACCAGAAGAAGAAAGAGCTTGGCCTAATCAAAACCTTACATGACCTGTGTCATGCGGCTCAGGGTGGGCGGCAGAGTTGTTTTCGATTTGCACACCCTCATTCATTCCGGGACGACTGACTCCTACCCAGGTCAGCACTTACAAAAAGAGCTTGCATGAGCTTTGACCTCATGTCTGGTTTTTAGTTTCCACACAGCATGCTTCATGAAGAGTTTCCTGTGACTTAATAATGACTCGACCAGTGCCCCTGCAAAATCTCACCAACAGATTTTCTGGGTTATTTCACAATTTTGTGGGGGAAGAAACACATGTGCACATGTGTGATGGGGGAGCAGACCACAAGATTTAGTAAATGGAACAAACCAGGCTTAAGACTTTTTTTTTTTTTAGCTTCTAAATTCAAGTTAGGTGAATGGCCAAATTTGGATTTGAAGGTTAAGTTACAATAACTTTACCTCATGTAAAATACCCACTAACTCATACTGGTCTGTCAGAAGTCTGTGAAAGCATCTGTGATGTGAGATGGTATTTCACAGGTTACTACTCTAGAAGACAGAGATTTTTGTCCTATGCAGCCACCTTCCATCCAGAAATGCCTGTAGTACCTGGGAGCTCTTCATAAAATGTGATGCACATTTAGGTGCCTACACAAAAGAAAACCATCCTCACCCCGCTGGAATTTCATCTGTTTTCAGGTTTGCTCCCTACTGGTAGCCTCCTTTAGAATTATGTTATTTCTAGAATGCAGTAATATACAGCACAGCATCCTGCAGCATGCTGAACCAGCCCAAGCAGAATAATTCACTGTGTCAAATCCTACTTTTAGAGCAGCCTTACGTACTGTCAATGCAAAGCCCACTGATCAAGTACACCCAAATCACAGGTATTACTAATAACTTTAGAACAACTTAGAGCTTCTTAACAGCTTGTGTTGTAGGTACACACTGATTCTGCAAAACTTTCATGTGAATTTGACTAACTAGCAAAAGACTACCTGAATAGCCACAATACAGAAATGCTGCATCTACTTTTTATTGAAGAAAAATAGTCAACAGTTTGCATCCTTTTCTTTTTAATTAATGAAATTATCTTTCATTAATTCTTTAGATGAAAACGAGCATCTGATCCTGAAACCTTTACTCTTTCTCCTAGTTTAGCAAAATGCAGTCTCTTCATAGTGCCTTTAGACATTTATTGTACAATACTGCCACATTCTTGAGCATTAATACTGTTCGTCATGTGGGTGCATATGTAAATAGCTGTCCCACTACTACGGAAAGACGATTTTTGAGAAGGCAGAACTAAGTTACACAGACCTAACAGCCATTACATTTAACAAGCTACCTACACGTAGTAAATGCCAGTCTCCCATTTGCTCCTCAGTGCCAGCCAAGGCCGCCTCAAACCTATGAACCAAACCCATTTCCCGGCGTGAGTACCCGTGCCCTTCTGGAGATGGTGATTTGCACTGAATCAGAAGTTCTAAGAAGGGCGGTTTCAAAAAAAAAAAAATCACACCTTCAGTGCCCCGACCACAGAGCCCGCTACCAGAGGCAGGGGACGGCTGAAGGTGCACCAGCTCAGGCAGCCCGGGTGGAAAGGCCGCATCCCGACGTTCTCATCTGCTCGTTTTGGGACACGGCGCCATTCCACGCAGCAGAGACGGCACAAGGCCGGGCCGGGGCCGAGGCCGCCTAACGGGAACGCAGCCACCCGGGCACCGCCACCCCGCCCGGCCACCGAGCCCCTCGCCCACACCGACACCCCCCGCCCGCGGGGCTCTCTGGGCCGGGCCCGCGAGGGCCGCAGCGGCGGCGGCCACAACTCACCTCAGCGGGGCCGCGGGCGGCTCTGGGAGGCTCCGCCCCGGCCCCGCCCGCTCTCGGCCCCGCCGCTGGCCCGTGCTGCCTTTCCATTTCCAACACGCACCGCTTTTCTCACGGCCGCTTGGAACGCAGAGAGCGCTCCGGTGCCAGCACCGTGACAGAGCCACCTCCTACGGCGGCGTGACCGCGAACCGAGCTGCTGCTGCTGCTGCTCCTTCTCGGGCAGCCCCGCGCGTACAGAGCAGAACCGAGCCCTGCTCTTCTCCGCGCTCTGCCCGAAGCGTCCGCCCGACACTTCTGTTTCCCGAGGCTCACGGTGCACAGGGAACGGCCGTGGCTCGTGGACAATGTTGCCCCTGGTTTTAAGGAGTTCCGGTGTTTTGAAGGACAGACAGCTGGTAACGGGGCCCTTTAGGACTGCAAAGCCCTGTTGTGTAAAACCCTGCCCGCAGGTGCTGGCAACCCCGGTCTGGCCCCGGGGTGCCGGGCTCACGAGAGCTCCGGCAGAGCAGCTCAAGTCCAGGTGAGGAGAGCCGGTCATAGGGAAGGACTTCGCTGAGCGCTCTCCTGGGATCGGTGCGGGATTCAGCTCCCGGTACGGGGCGCTTTGTGTGNCTGTCGTTCGGGCGGGCGGGACGCCGCACGCTCGCGGCCAGATCGTGGCGCTCGGCTCTCCTTGCGTGTCCCTGTCAAGCCCATGTGC
>VZTI01005930.1:108107-122897 GCA_013397865.1 Struthidea cinerea
TCGCTCCGCAGTTACGACTCAGCACTCAACCTCAGCGCTCTCCGCGTCCGCTCCTGCCCGCGCTCCCCGGGCCCGGCTGAGGGACAGGGCCGCGGCCGGGGATTGGCTGCGGGGAGGCGCAGCGGGCGGGGCCGAGCCCGGGGATTGGCTGCTGGGGGTCGCAGGGGGCGGGGCCGCGAGGCCGGGGCCGCACCGTTCCNGCCGGGCTGGGGTTTCCCCGCCGCCCCCGGGATGACGCAGCCAGAGCCCCCGGGGGCGGCCGCTAAGGGCCGGCGCCAGGCGCCCCGCGCGCAGTCCTACCGGCCGCACCGCCCCGCTCCGACCCATGGCTCCGGGCCGGGCGCTGCTGCCCGCGGCGCTGCTGGCCCTGGCGCTGAGCCCGGGGCCCGCGGCCGCGGTGCCGTGCATCACTGACTGCCCGGCGGGTAAGGGCCGGGACGGGGTGGGCGCCATGCGCCGGGCGCGGCCCCCGGTGACCCCTGTGTCTCGGCCCGCAGGTACGTTCGTGGCGAGCGCGGACTGCGCGTCCTGCCAGCCCTGCCCGGCCGGCACCTTCTCCAGCGCGGCGAGACGCGGCGGCTGCAGAATGTGTCGGAAGTGCGAAGGTACCGGCGGCGACGCCACCAGCCCTGCTGTGACCTCCCGTGGCAACGACGTGGCACCTGCCCGGGGGGACGCACCACTGGCCAAATAACGCTACGCGCCTACGCTAAAGTCGCCAGCCTGATTCTTGTGAGAGCAAAGGTCCGAGCCTTTGCTGCACCACGCTGTGCATGCTGTAACCTAAGACTTGTTTTTTCCCTTGCAGGAATATTCCAGTATTTAAAAGAGTGTTCCGCAACAAGTGATGCTGAATGCACGTGCAAGGAGGGCTATCGCTGTGGCGGTGATGGCTGCACCTACTGCACCCGAAGCTGTGGCGTGGGCCAGGAGAGCACCGGGAACGGTAGGATCACCTTTCCCCAGCAGCTGAGAGCCCCTCTGCTTCCTGCACCAGACACACTGCACTGCCTCTTGCACAGTGCAGAAGCAGATAGAGGAAGGACCTCTCAAGATAAAAGCTGCCACTGCTGCTAAACACTTTGCATGGTGGTGGAGTAAGCTCAGGAGCAGACAAACCCACCACGCTCTGAGCCCTCCTACAGCTCAAATCATGCACCAGTTTGTTCCTTTTGCATGGCAGTGCTTTGGTTGCCAGCGTGAGGGAAACCGAACTGGGAACCCCGGAGTTAGGCATGGTTTGTGGCATCCTGTGCCAAATCAACTGGCTTTGTAGCCAAGTACTGTACTGGTCTGTGGCTGACAGGGAAAGACTTGCCTTGCATACTCAGAGCAGCTTATGGAATAGTAATTCTGTCACTGTGCAAGCAGGCAAAAATAATGTTTCACATGTTGTGTTTTAAATGCTTATCTTGTACAGTTTTACCTATCCTTGTCTGTTGAAGGTTGCCAGACTTGCCGCTATGGAACCTTTAATGATCAACCCAATGGCTCCTGTAAAAACTGGACAAAGTAAGTAAGCTTAAAAAAAAATGCTACAGCTATTACACTTGACTGGATTTTAATTTTTTTTTTTTTTCTTTTCCCTGTTTGCTGTAAATGTCTTTCAGGTGCTCTGGAAACCAAGTCCTGAAGCCTGGAACTCCAGCAAAAGATGTCATTTGCAAACATGCTTCAGTTAATCCCACTTTAGTCACTACTCTACCTACCACATCTCTTGAAATTCCAGTTTCTATCACTGTGCCAGGTGAGTCATTGTATAATATTGCTTATAGAGGTAAAGAATTATGACCTACTTAAACATAGTATAGCTCATTCACTTTCCATTTAAAGCAAAAGCCCTTTCTTCTATGCATTTCCAGTGTTGCAGACTTATCCAGAAGCAAAGTAGGAGACAAAGTTTTCCACTAATTCAAGGGCAGTAGAATTTTGTTCTGTTAATACTCTTAGAGAATGTTGTTTTATTTCCTAGGGAAGGATGTCCAGACAGACATGATCAGGATTTCTCTCGCCGTGGCTGGGCTGTCATGCTTAGTGTTTCTGCTGCCTTTGTGCATCTGCTTCAGTGTCTGGCAGAAAAAGAAACTACACGCTGTCTTCAAGAAAAGTAAGATAAATACACTCTTCAGTTTTTCTTTCTGAAACTAGACAGAAATCAGGAATCCAGGTTAAGTGTCTTTCAAAGATAGTTGCAGTAGCTTCATTTTTTTTGGCCTTGAGTAAGCGAGAAGCAACTGAAAGGGAAACAGTTTTGGAATTTTTATTGCAGAAAGCACTGTGGGTGTTAGGTCAAGTGCATGTTTATCCTTAGAAGTGAAATATTTGTGAGAGTTGAAAAAGCTCTGCTGAGCTTTGCTACTCCAGTTAAAGGTCAGTTCAGTTTATTACTTCCAAGCATCATCCTTGACCTGCGGGGCTGTAACACTTTCAAGTTCTCTCTGCTCAGAGAGAGTACCCATGGCCTGGAGTGAGTGTCTTGGAGCTCTGGCTGCAGTAGAAGAGGGGACATCAGTCAGGATGTACTGCTGTTCAGGTGCAGAGTCAGCCTGAATCCAGCGCTGCCCTCCGAGAGCTCGTAAGCCCTGGGCAAGCTTGAGAGTTCAGCACAAAGATGAAGCTAATTCCATTCAATGTCGTTTATAGTTGCTTTTAGTTTATGTAGTATATGGTTGGTTGAATTTGGTTTTTTAGGGGGTTCTCTCTCTCTTTCTCTTCTTTTCCCCTGTCCTAAGGATAAGGGCTGAATCTTCTAGTGTAATTCTAAATACAGAAGACTATAACCGTCCAAAAATCGATTTCCTTCATGTCGGTCTTCCTTTCATTGCCATGACAAACAGAGCACTAGAGGCCTTGCTGAATTAGGGAAAACAAAGTATGATAAATCAGTTTTGTCAGATATCCCTGCTGTAGAGGAATAATTTCAGATTGTAGAATAACTTGGAAGATTTTGTCTTCCCGACTTCCTGCACTTGTGACTGAGGAACGGTGAAATAAGATGGCTGAATAAATAAAACAGAAAGGGGAAATTTGTCCAGTTCCGGGCCCCTCACTTCAAGAAACAGTGAGGTGCTGAAGCGAGTCCAGAGAAGGGCAGCAAAGTTGAGGAAGGATCTGGAGGGTAAGTCTTTGAGGAGCAGCTGAGGGAGCTGGGGTTGTTTAGCCTGGAGAAAAGGAGGCTCAGGGGAGACCTTCTTGCCCTCTACAACAGCCTGAAACGTGGCTGTAGCCAGATGGGGGTCGGTTTTTTCTCCCAGGCAACCAGTGACAGGACAAGACGCATCCTTAAGCTACACCAGGGGAGGTTTAGGTTGGAGATCAGGAGGAATTTCTTCCCAAAAAGGGTTGTTAAAGATTGGAACAGGCTACCCAGGGGGGTGGTGGAATCAACTGTCTCTGGAGGTGTTCAAGAAACAACGGGATGTGGCACTCAGAGCTCTGGTCTGGTTTACAACATGTGTGGTCAAAGGTTGGACTAAATGATCTCAGAGGTCTTTTGCAACCTAATTGATTTCTGTGATTCTGTTCTTTTTCTTCAGTGCACACACCTGAACAGTCAATTCAGGAAGATGATGCCTGCAGCTGCCACTTCCCTGAGGAAGAACAAGGTGAATATCAGGACCGTGGCAAATCCACAGAATTCAGAGATCTTTTGGTGAACTAGAAATTGAACTGCCCGAGTCAGCCACATTTGAATTTTCTTTTGGAATACAGAACAAGAAGCTCTTTATGTAAATAGAGTGGGTGTCAGCATTTGAGTGTTAAAGCGCTAAATAGCCCTGCCACTGAGGAAAAAGTGGATTTTTAATATTTCTTAAAAAATTAATAAAAAAAAACCCCCAAACAGTTTGCTGACTTTCTTCCTCTAGGAGTGAGAATATTTCTAAGAAGTGGTTCTTGATCTACATGTAGAAAGACATGCATTTAAAAGCTCTAACAGAAGTGCAGACTAGTTTTCTGGTCCCTCATTAATGGTACCTGAGCCATAATTTACATGCTTTCCAAAAGCATTTGAAGCTAAAAAGGAGATCTGTCACACGTAGAGTCACTGGTGACACACATGCTCTCTCACTACCAGCCATCCTCTTGAGTCTGGAGCTGCAGCTCCTCCCAAAGTCTGGCTCAAACCCAGCAATCTTGGGGTTTGTGTGCAAACACAGATGGAGCTCATTTGATCCCATCAGCCCTGGAAACATCCCTGGTCTCACCACTGCACCCCTCCTTGCATGTAGGGGAAAGGAAGCCATAAAAATCTTGAGCTGCAAAGTGTTCCACAGCAGCATCTGCTGTTGTATTACACTGGTGGGCTTGAGGGAGGCAGTGGAAACACTGAGAGAAGCTGTGGTTGACTTGAGCTTAGAAATAGCTGTTACTTTGCAGCTGGACTGCACCACCTTCAGTCCTACATCATTCAGCTTTGATCTTTTAGGTGATGTAAACTTTTATGTACACTGCAGCTCAGCGTGTGATATCTTTGTGTTACTATTTCTGTAACTGAGGTTGGAAAGATTTTAACATCAGACACTATCTGTCTCTCTGATCAAACACTGTTACTTTGGTCTTGAGAAAAAAGAAAATGCATGTTTGAGTCACGGCGTTCGCAGCACCCTTTTAACCATTTACAAAACTCACCTATTTTATTACTTCAGTAAATGTTACTCAAAAAATAGAATGAAAATGCACCAATATGTGGGTTAAGGTTGATTTTCCCCTCTTTGATTTCAATGCAAGAGAAAACTATTTTGCATTTGAATAACGACAGGCCATCTCTTTATTCAGCAGGTTACCATAGCAGATTATTTTCACCAAGCCACACTTACATGTTTTGATAAACTTATGTACAAGTAAATATAAAATAGTTTTATAGAGTGAGAAAATAAATGTCATAAAAAGCCTGAGCTGTGAAGTTTTTATTTTTATCCCTAGCTCAAGTCTTCTATTAGTACTTTCAACTGAGTGACTATTACGTCAAGATCACAAACTTGAGGCGTGAACAGGACACATGAAAAGCCACCAAACTATTTATAAATCTAAGATGTATCTATTTATAAATCAAAGAGTGACCTTTGCATCATTGACTATATGTAGTCACTGTTGACTGTATCTTAGAACCAGATTAAAAAAATAGTTCTGCTTGTGATGATTATAATTTCTAGCCCAATCATAAGGTGGAGAATTAATGTACATGTTCAGAAAACATCTGGTGTTTTCTCCTTGGGGAAAAAGAGATACCAGCTGGAATTTTACATGTTGCTAGTAAATTCTGCATATATTTTGAAACATATTTTGAAATGCTTCAAATAAAGTGCAAGCCCCTTATTTTTCTTGTCCGTACCTGAAGCAGAAATAAATCTACTTAGTGACCAATGAGGACACACTTACACCAAGACTGGAGTTCTGGACTGTTTCGGGGAATAGTCGTTCACAGAAGAAGGTCCGTTCTGAATAAAATGTTAGGAACACCCTTCCTTTCAATCAAAGACCTGTGTGGATAATTTTACCTGTGACTTCTGTCATTGGAGAGTACTGAGGCCTGAATTAATGATAAACAGATTTTGTTGGCACAAACATTTGCTGTCAAATGTGTGCAGGTGATACATTTGCATTTCACAACAAAGCACATCACCTGACCACAGAAGCAGCACTAGATTGGCTAATTTGTACTTCTGTGAAATACTCCAAACACACCTAAAAGCAAACACGTTTATAAATAAGAACCTAGGAAAGACTGGAAGAAACCATATTTTGAAAACTGAAATAATTTGTGGTACAATTGCAAAGGGAAGGTCAGGGCACTTCACAGTGTGCAGTGCTTGCTCACTCCCCAAAAGCTTTGGCAGCAGAGCTGTATTTCATGTGGTCCTCACAGAACTGAAAATAAATACAAGTGAATTCATCTGTTTTGCCACCAGGCACCCAAACAGGACATTCCAACGCATAACAAGAGCACCACTACAAATACCAATATAGTTGGAATGTTTAGCCATTTGCAGATTTAGACAATATTCAAATTCTACGAATTGTGGCTTTCTATAAAAAATTCAAACTACAGCCATAGAATCATGCACTTCCTTGAACAGAATTCATTCTTGTGTGGTGTGTAATTTGCCTTCACTGTGATCACATAGAACAAATGTATTAGAAGCTTGCTCCCATTCTAGACCCCTCATAAACAGATATTGAATATAAAAGTTCTAAAGAACTTGCTTAAATCTTCCTTTTTGTTATGCTTGTAGCAGATAGCTGTAAAACCACTTCTGGCAGTATGCCATGAAAATGCAATAAGCAGACTCATCAATTAAGTTTGTATCTGCAAAAAAGCCACATATTTGTACCTTTCTTTTTTTCCTTTAAAAATTATCCTTTTTTCCTCTGAAAAAAAACTATAGCAGGTAGCAAAACTTCAGTCAAAGCTAGATAATATGACAAGTGGCTACCATGCAAACCACAGAAGCAGAAATGGTGTCAGTATCTGACATCGTTCAGGATGTCACATGCAATTTAAAAAAATGCTTTATTCTTTGCTTTTACAAAGCGTTACATAGTAAGATTTAGGGATCCTCAGTGACTAGATTAAAAGAAACACCGCAATCACAACTGAATTTCTACTAGCTTTCCTGAATAGAATTTGTGGCTGAATTTGTTTCTTAACAGAGAGGACAGCAGCCTTCCTGCCTGCATGTGGAGCACCGTAAGAAATCTTTCATCCAGCAAGGGTGAATAGAAAGAAACTGCACTGTGCATCTTTTACTACTGGTAATTAAAGCAGAAGGAAACAGTAAAGCCTGGCTGTCCATAATTCAGAAGAAGAGCTGTGAAAAAGAAGTATTTTTTGGCAATGACAAAGAGTTGATAGATCTTGGCTTCACAGGGAGCTTTTATTGAACACACAGGTTCAAACTTACCAGTTGTCCCAGTTAGAGAGAAGGGAGGTGGAGTTTAGCACTGTATGGGTGTGACCAAATCGTTTATTCTACACCACACACATCAGCACTGCGGTGTGGGTTTTTGGCAAGAAAAGCTGGGGGGCCGGACCTGGAAGTTCACCACCTTGCCTCGCTCACCAGAGCAGAGGGACTGTCCCCAAATCAACTCTGGTGACCTCAGTTCCTCTGCTGCCTGCTACTTCCCCCTCCCATTCTCTCTGGGCTGGGACTGTGGTGCTGGAGGGACAGCTTTGAGGTGCTGCAGAGCCAGCAGGGCCAGGTGGCACGAGGTCAGCACGCCAGCAGGAATGTTTTTTCCCCCCAACACACAGCAGAGAGGTGGCTGCACAAGCATCTGCAGAAAACCGAGCTCAGTGAAGTGGCTACCCCACTCTGATTTGGACAACGGAGCTTCTGGGGGTTGCTTGTCTCTGCTTTTTGTTGTTTTCAGGCTGGGGGGACATTCACCATGGGCGCTCTGCTTCCCATATTGCCTTTGTTTCCCAAATACCACGTGGCACAGGACAGAGGAATGGTCAGGACAAAGGCATGGTTGACAGGAAGCATCTGCCACCGTGGTTTTTTTGTTCCCCGTGGTGAATACCCTTTTGTGGGTAAAACACCTTCTCTTTTGTATACTTTTGCTATTAATACAGCTGTTGTTATTGTGTGTCTCATTCCACTGCTTTGTGCTTTTAGGAAATTGTTATTTCAACCCATAATCTCTCCTTTATTGTCTCTCCCTCACTGGAAGGGATGGGGGAAAGAGAGTGGCTTATTTGGAGTTTAGTTCCTTGCTGGTGTTAAAATCAGCACACCCGTTCATGTACAAACAAAGCAGATCAGTCCTTGTAGCTGGCTGGCCCAGAAGGCCAACCACGTCCTGGGCTGCACCAGAAGAGGAGCGGGCAGCTGTTGGGGTGCACTGTGTGCTGGAAGAGAGATGGGCCCTGAGGATCAGAGAGAGGGCCTCTGTCCTGGCCCAGAGGTGACCCTGGGAGTGCATCCAGGTCACCGGGGATGGACTGAGAGAGGATTGTGTGTTTATGGACAGACTGGGCCTGTGAGAAGTGTTCATTGGAGTTTGTGGCCTTACAGGGCATTGTTTGCCTATTACCATAATGGGTGAAATCTGTGCAATGCCCCAGGTGATTGGGGGACACTGTGGGGAACATCTTTCCTGTTTATAGGATGTGATATCCTGTTGGGTGCTGGGATTTAGGGAATTCTGACTGCGCCATAAACGGCTTTGCATTCTCCACCTGATAAGCAAGGTCCTTCCCCGTGCGTCATTACTGCAGGCAGCAGGTTGAGAGAGGTGATTCTCCCCCCTCCACTCTGCCCTGGGGTTCTCAGCACTAGGAAAACATGAGCCTGCTGGAGGAGGTCCAAAGGAGATCACAAAGATGCTCCAAGGGCTGGAGCACCTCTGCTCTGGAGCCAGGCTGGGAGAGATGGAGGTGTTCACCTGGAGAAGAGAAGGCTCCAGGGAGACTGAAGCCTTTCCATACTTAAAGGGAAGTTACAAAAAAGAGGGAGAGGGACTTTGTACACCAACAGAGAGAGGAGAGATTTACATTTAGATAAAAGAGAAGAGATTTAGATTAAATGTTAAGAAAGAAATTCTTTGCTTAAAAGAGTGGTGAGGCCGTAGCACAGGTTGCCCAGAGAAGCTGTGGCTGCCCCATCCCTGGAATTGCTCAAGGCCAGGACTTGGAGCATCCTGAGCTATTGGTAACATCCCTGCCCATGGCAGGGGAGTAGAACTAGATGATCTTTAAGGTCCTTTCCAGCCCAAATAATTCTGTAATTCTATGATAACTCTTTGGGCACTAAATGTTGTCTGCTTTCTGTGCATGTCTCTTCTTTTTGACAGTCATTTAATTTATTATATAGCAAGCAAAATGGAACTGGGAATGCCCCGATGACTCTCAAGCAGCCCAGGTGGCCGAGGATGAGGTAACAGGCCAGATGCAAGCTTTTTGAATTTCCATTTGTTTTTCTTGGAAGTCAGAAAGTGTCCTCTTAGCCAGACCACGCGCAGAGGCCCAAGTGATGTCAGCAGAGTTCTGAAGGCCTGGAAGGAGACAAATTCTCTTTAAAAATAAGTATAAGCAGAGGAGCCTGCTGCTTTTTTATTGCTTCCAGAACCAGCACCATTTCCTGGCATAGTTAGTGGCATCAGTAATTAAAATTGAGTTTGCCACACGTCTTGGCTTCATAATTTCTTGCAAGAGTTGTGTGGCTAAGGAAAGCGGAAGGTTCCCAGCAAAAGGGTTTCTGTTTCTCACCTCCCTCTCCACATATAGAAACAGATGTGTCTGTGCCTGATACATCTGGATGATAGAGACTCTGAAACTGTAGTGGCTCCTCTAAAACATGCAAACGATTTTTTTAAAGCAGAATATGATTTCTTATTTTCAGCCTTTCTATCAGATCCTTCACAGGACAGAAGCAGAGTCTTCTCTGACAGTCATTCTGACACGAACACAGATGATGCAAAAACCTTCACAGGAGATGGTCCACCCTGATGAGACTTAACACAGAGGATATATTATTTAACAAGCAACTGGTACCACTCCACTTGACTTTTTGTCACCTGTTAAAGTCAAGGTAAGTTTCATTCTTAAAATTATACTAAGTCTTATTTTATTACCAAGTGTCACCTCAGTTCCTCTCTCAGCTATGGACAAGCCTTCCCTGATACAGGGAGGCTTTAAGAAGAGGTTCTCCATCCCACAGGTTCTGTGTTAGCTGTGCATCAGGAACAGAGAGCTGAGCATAACAGCTGTTGGATACTGTAATAAGAAATTTTAATACAATCTACAAAGAAAATGGAATTTCCCTCTAACATCCATTTGGCAGAAGTTTGTTGTGATATCACCTGCTGTGTTTCCTTTCACCTTCTAGATCCTGGGTGCCTGCCAGGTCAAGCATCAGACTATTCCCCCAGTTCTCTGAACCAAAGTGGATTGTGCTTTAACAAACAGAAACCACCACCTGAACACATCCTGAAACCAGGGAAGATCTCTCCTGTTCTAACCTATTTGCTTTAAGAAAATAAATCAAGTTTTATGTGATTTAGCAAATGGAAAATTGCATACAAAGACACCTACTTCAATTAAAGGATGACTTTTCATAATGGATCTTAAACCTGTTACACCTACTCTCAGTTTACATAACCCAAACTGAAACAAGCCATTCAAAACTGAAATAAAATATCCAAGTTACCCATTTAAGTCAGTTTTAAACCAAATCTTAGGTTACTTTAGCTCACTTTTCTCCTGCATACAAACACTTCAGCAGGTTTAGAACAAACCCAACTTTGGGAAAAAATAAAAGAGGAAGGTGTGTGGAGAGGTAAAAGAGACAATTTGCCTTTAGTTACAACACTATAGACTTGAGAAATATTAATATGAAAAAAAATCCTTCTAGTATTCACAGCATTGGTATTTTGATACTGTCCATTTAGAACAAGCATAAACCATTTAACCTGAAGAGAACACTAAGTGGGTCTGTGAGAAAGCAGAAAGACAAAAAGAAAAAAACCAAGGTTGACTACTTTTAGTCAGTGCACCTTCATACAAACTTTAGAGCAACTTTGAAAAAGAACACAATTCTAACATGAATGTACAGACATGCCTAAACCCACATTTACTGGAGTATCTAAAGGATAATATATTTTTCTTAAAATAGAATGGAAAATACAGTGAACAGGTATTTGAAAGGAGTGGTGGGAAACATACATTATTGACGTCAGAGAAGCTGCACATTGCAGTTCAGCACCACAGTTGTCTTATCAAGCTACAGTCTCATCACAAAAGACCCAAAATCCCCGCACCCCCATTGACATTATCATTGTTACAGGCATCCTTAACAATGCAACTTTTTGACTTGCTGTGGCACACCTCAGTACATGTATTACCTTAGAGAAGTAGAAGTTAAGCACAGGAAGTTCTTGATGGTTCCCTCCAACTTAAGAGTTCTAATCAGAGAAAAGGAAGCTGCTCTTCTTTAGCTTGAGAGTTAAAAGATTTAAGAAGCTGAACAGGCACTGTGCTCAGGAAGCCAGTGGCTATGACAGTAACATATTCTCTTGTTATTGCGTCTCACTGTGCACTCCTCAGTAGGGTGGGCTACGATCACAACACTTCTCACACGGAACGGTGAGGCTGTAACACGTAACACTGTGTGCTTTTCAAGAGTGATTAAATCTGCCTCAGGGAATTACAGAACAGGAAAAAGATTTACTGTGCTGTGGCAGTGCTAATTAGGCGACCTTATATAACTTTCTGCACCTTCTTCCAGTCATTCCTAAGGACACATAAAGAGATCATCATATAAATAAAACATGAATATGGTGGCAGAAACAAGCACTAAATGAAAGCCGTTTTGGAGGCTTCCCGCTTTATCCTATTTCCACATATGGTGGTTGGCAATGGATTATTTCTTTCTAAGCACAAATCCTGATTGTCTTGTAGAGGATTTTTAGAAAAGCTACATGGGTGCTGGGATGGGATACTACATTGTCTAAGCTTTGTAAAATCAACTCACTTCCCCAGTTGAAAAGGCCAAGAATAGAGCTGAACAGCTACAGAGTTACAAATAGCCAGAAACACCTCCCCATCACCCTCTTCAGCTTAAGGAAGGAGGATTGTCACGGGAACTAGGGGAGATACGGATGCCATGAGCAGGAACTACTGAATCATTTAGGTTGAGAAAAGACCTTTAAGATCATAAATGGCATCTAAAAGCTAGTTGGAGTGTTGTTCTTTGCAAAGATCTGCAGCATTTTTTCTCCTTCACCAGAATATAGTTCTTCTGCACATCACAGGACAGGAGCTGCACAGCTGGCACCAAGAGCATCAAGAGAAAATACAGGACTGTGCTAGAACAAGCTCATCAGATATAGCCTTTCCTGGTGATACAGGTCCTAATTCCACTCTCCAAGCATGGGAAACATGCATGCACCATGCACAGGTGGATCTTCCTTGTTTCCAAATCTCTGCAGAAGATTCTGCTCAGAAGTAACCAGTTGGTCCTGTCTGTTACAATCCTTACTCATAAAAGATGCACACATAGCAAAAGAACAAGAGTGCCCAACTAAAGACTCACTGCTCTTCAGAACCCTCTTATATCATAAATATGCCTTGGGAATTCTTGCAGGAAAGAGGATTCTGACCCCATTAGAGCAAGGAACACTCAACTTGCCACATCAAAAGACAAAGATCTGGTATCTGCTTCCTTCACCTTTGTTAATTCCTACTCCTGTTGGTCACTCCCATTCCCAGGGACAGCTTTCTATCCCAGTCAAGATCAGTCAGTGATCACAGAAAAATCAGTTAATGCCTTGCAGCAGGAATTCTTTGCTAAACTGGAACTCAGCTCCTAAACAGTAAAGATCCTACACGGCTGACTGCCAAGGAACACACATTCATTTACAAAATAACCTTGAAAGAACTGTTTTAAACCTCAAGTTGCCCAGTGAGACCTATGCCAATCCTCCCCCGTTAAATACACGTATTTGCCCTGAAATGTGAATCACTGAGCCTGCAGAGATTCCATTTAATTAATAAAAAAACTCTGATAGCAAAGGATTAAAGGGATTATGCCGTCAGAAAGCAAAGTAAAAAAATTAAAGTCTCCTTTTGTGCGCCATTCATTTACTGCCTACGCTAAGTGGACGACAGCTAAATGCCAACGATTATTAGCATTCCTCTTAATTAGTCAGTGGCTCCTGCCCACACACTGAACTTCTACAGAACTACCTGAAATTTGTCCTCTGATATCAGCTACGGATATTGGAGTGATAAGTAATCCTAAGACTCTGTGATAAAAACAGGAAGAACATGTCTACGCCAAATGTGAAAAACTAGATAGAAAAAAAATTTTAAAAGCACAAGGACACCTCTGACAACATTGTTTTGTTCTATCACCACTGTAGATTAAAGTCCTTATCCTCTAGCTCTTTTAGACAATGAAACAGGGCATAGTCTTAAAAAACAGTAAAATCTTACTAAGTTTCCAATAAAATGGTTTGTAGTAAGAAAGTAATGAGTCAGAGCACCATGCAGTTAACAGAGTACGAAGTAGTCTCAGGCAGGGAAATCTGGAAGAGGATTCTTATGCCTTGTCCATCTCTGCAATTTGCTGCTTTACTATTTCTGCACTTCTTCATTTTGGGCCAGAAAAAGTACAAGACAACAGCCTGGCCTGCCCACTCCATCATCCAAACTACTAAGAAAAGAATCAGCAGGGAATTGCTGCTTCCCTTTTTGACATTAGTAGTACCAGTTTTTTAAAAAGTTGCATTTGAGGCCTTAGGAGACAGAAATGTTAAGCTGGAATTCATTCCTTTAAATCCTTAGCTGAATAGATGTCTGCATAGGCAGCCTCCAGGACAACAATTTGTTTGCAAAACCCCTCAATACTCAAAAAATAATGAATGGTGTAAGTTTAAGAACAGAACAAGAGAAAAATGTCATAGTATGCAGCAATCACATCTATCTGTGCAGCAGGATTAGCTTGATAATTTTTTATTACAACCTAAATTAAATGTCAGAAAGACTGTGCTATTGTTTTAAAAAGAGAAATACAGCATGGGCTGCTGATAATATTGTTGAGAAATACATTTAGTGCAGACAGCTTGGTGTGCAGCTGCAGTGTGAGCTGCAGGTTGAGCTGTGGGTAGTGGGAGCCCGAGGCAAGGGGCAGTGAACTGGCACCAACTCCTTGCAACAGTGGTGCAGGTGACCGGACACCCAGAGATGAGACAGGAGCTCAGGAGGAAGAGAGGGGAAAGGTGAAATAGTCCATTAAATGGAACAAGGCATAAGAAAGGACTAACAAAGGGGCTGCTACATGAAAGCCCCATGAAGGCTAAAAGCCTGCACAAAATGCTTTAGCTCTGATTTCAGAGATTTAAATGACATTAAAAAGGCAGGTCTTCCAAGCTTCTTATGATGAGAACAAGCCTTGACTGCTTCTAGAAAAGCCAAGACAGCAAAGGCGATAGGAGAAGGAAGATGATTGCAGCAAAGGGGAAAGCAGAGCAGATCGCACCACTCTCCATGCAAGACCCATTCCTGGATAATGACTGTCCTGACCTGTCTGCTTTGCTTTGATCCATACATTGTTGGGGTGCTCCTTAGTAGGCTGGGCCTCCAACAGAGTCCCAGTGCCTGTACGGATGCTGACTTGTACCAGTGAAGCTACTCAAGAAAAACCAATGCCTGAGGAATGGGTATATACATGGTATGGGTACTTCCTCCACAGTAAGAAGTCTCTTGATCATACGAAATAATTCTTCAAAAAACCAGGTAAGAGTCACTTAGCTGAGAAATATGTGCATATGCCAGAAGGCAGCAGAGATAAAACCTTTTCAGAAGAGAAAAATGAAGAAAAACCCAAACCCAACGAAACAGAAACACACCAATCCCCCTCAAACCCAACCACACAAACACACGGACTCCCCCAAACACAAACACACACTGACATCCCTAAACCCAGTCACACACTGACATCCCCAAACCCGATCACACACTGACCCCTCAGCGTAAACACACACCCTGACTCCCCCCAAATCCAGCCAAACATACAAACACTCCCAAACACCCCCCCAAACCCAACCAAACACACCAACTGCCCCAAACCCAAACACACATCAACCCCTCCAACACAAAATCGCCAACACCCCCAAACCCAACCAACCACACACACACTGATCCCCCAACCTCACCAAACACACACACATTGACCCCCCAAACCAAGCCAAACACACACACACCCCGACCTCCCCAAACCTGAACACACCCGAGAACCCCCCAAACACACCAACAGCCTCAAACCCAACCAGACACAGTATACC
>VZTI01005930.1:131889-155520 GCA_013397865.1 Struthidea cinerea
CTCCCCCCCCCCCACCCCAAGCACAGGCTACACAGTATTATCAGATTTGTTATGAACCATTAGGTACATGGAGAACATGATCCCTTTTCACTTCCTGCTGAATCAAATGTAAATGCAGGAGACAAAAACGAGTTTTAGTGCAACATGTAAAGCAGAGGTCACACTGGGCAGTCCCCTCCTTCCCCCAGTCAGAACACAGGGCTGGGTGATCAGGAAGGGTGGGGGCAGTGCAGAGTGTACTTTCCCACTGGGAACAAGGATCATCCACCAGTAACTTCTCTAATGCTATTTGATTTCAGACTCTCTATGGAAATCATCCTCGAATTGCTTTGCTGGGACGCTTCTTGACCAAGGACAGGAAACAGTACAAGAAACGTGGGAATCTTTCTGAGTGCTTCTGGAAATACTGTGTGTAAACAGGAAACTCCCTGACTGGCTGCATAATTTATACAGATGTCTGAAAACGTGTATATCGATTCGCTTGATTTAAAATGAGAATGAAGAAACATGAAGGCAGCGCCTAACTTTAGACTCTATGCTACTTGGAAATGAATAAATTCTTGATGTTTTGCAATTATGTTGTGACCAATGTAGTATTTTCTTGGCGCTCAGCACAACAGGAAGAAAGTAATGGGAGAAAGAGATAAATACACAACACAAAGAGAACTTGTGTAGGGGAAGCAAGATTCCGGTGGGGTTCTGTGAAAACTCCCAGCAGAGCTCAACTGTCCAGAGGCAAGGGGACTTTCTCCTTTGTCACTTGATGTAGATTAGGGTGCCAGGAAGAAAGGGTCATTCTTTGATTCCCCGAAAATGTTGAGCAGGGAAGGGATGGCAGCTTAACAGGGCCCAGTCCCCTCCTGCCATCCCCAAGGCACCACAAAAACAATCAGCACATGTCAGGATCAAGCATCTGCTCCCACTGCTGCTGGAGATGACTGTTTCTCTGGGTCACTTGCAAAAAGACCCACAAATCTGTTTCTCTGCTCTTTTCCCAGCTCCCAGCTACCCGTGACAACAGGGCTGCCTTTGCATACCATGGGCTTTAAGAACTGTGTATGATTATCATCAAGCACAGGATGGAAGGTAAACATGGTTGTCAAGACTTTACACCCAGATTTGGACAGTCAGTGGAGGCAGGAATGACACGACTTGAAAAATTCTATGTCTGAGACCTGCACTTACATGCCTGCACACACAGGTGCAGGAAGGTGATACATGGACATAGATAATCATAAAAAAACCCCAAAATAATAATAATGTCACCAGGGCAAGCCACCTCCTGCTTGGACACTCAAGTACAGTGAGATTTGTTCCCCCGGGCTACCACTCTGATAATGTTGCTGTATCTTGGCATGTAATGTAAATAAAGGAAAGGACAAAACAGCAGCTACAAAAGGCTTCTAGCCTGACTTTGTATGCAGAGTACCACCAGACTCTCTCAGTCCTGGGTACCTTCTGATACTAACTGCAAGAAATAGAGCTAAACAGTCAGGAATCGTCTCTGGGGGATGCCGTTTTTGGTAATATGCACAAACTGTCTGAGCTGTGATTCCCTGCTCAATATACACTTTGTATAAACCTCACTCCGATCAAGGCTCGCAGGAAGCTTGAAGTAAACACCTAACAGTGATACAGAGGCTACATTGATCTCAACAGTACACATCATCAATCTCTGACTGCTGTTTAAACAAAGCCTGCAGGCTTAAAACAGCTTGTTCACGTAAATTATAAGACAGATAGGTGATACCAACCATAACAGAGAAAAATGTCCTCAAAGTCAGAGCAGGGGGATGCACTGTGCAGCTATTTGAAATCTGTTAAACTTTCATTCTTCTCTTACACAGTGGAGCAAGTCAGTGCCTCTCTGGAAATTACTCCTTTTCTGCGACCTCAGCAGCCAATAAAAACTTGTCAGAAAAGACTTCAAATTTATCTAAATGAATAACCAGCTAAAATAGATATATAGCCAGGGAGAAGCGTAGAGCCTAAAAAGACTGGGGGGAAAAAAATATATGTATTTTCAAAAATTGCAAGCATAATGCTAAAGAAATAAAACCTGAGTGAATGATAATAGGAAAAATATTACAAGAATTAAAAAGTTCACTAGCCATCTAGCTAAGAGAGTGAAGAAATGAAGAGCTGTCAGGTGTTGAGGATGGGGTCTAGACAAGGTAGATGTCTAGCTATAAATAGTGAAACTTTAGCTTTTAAAACTGCAAAATACTTGCTAATATTTCTGTCATCTAAAGAAGCAATACCCAATCAATTTATTGTTCCAGCTAGGTCAGCTCACAGCAGCAGGGACTGAGGGGGAATGCAGCTAATTCTAATATACCAGAATTTCATCAGAGCCTGAAACTTTGTTGGTCATAGTCCTTGGCTCTGAAAAGGAAGGAGTTCAGACTGTCTTTGGACATCACCAGTAGTTCTTAAAGACACAACTGTTTGAGACACTGCTGAGCACCCAAGTGCTTCCTTCCTGGAGGACATTCCTGGCAGATGCCAGATAAACTCAGGTCCAGGGCCCAAGAGCAGAGAGCCTGCCCAGTTCATGACACAGGAGGGCAAACTCCGCTTCTCCCCCACCCTGCTGGGACATACAGCTCCTGCCAGCTTTCACATCGGAGCTTTTCCTCACTGCTGCAGGCCACAGACAGGGCTGGAACTGCCACAGAGAACTAACAAGACTGTAGAAAGAGTCTGGAAGCCAGACAGGTTTGCCTTTCCATCGGAAAGCGTAGCTGGGGTGTAAAAATCTCTTGTTTTTCGTTTTGGCTCTGACTCTCGAGTTCTTGTACTCAGAGTTTGGATCAGGACGCAGAGAGATGCAGAGTTGCTCTTCTAATTTGATTGTTTATTATTTTCTTATCTATGGTTCAGCTGCACGGAGTGTGATTCTTAGTTGCAAGGTGGAAAATTGCGAAAATGGCCCCTGAGTGCTACTTTCAAAGTCTTTTATACTCTAATCTACCCAATTACAGACCACTAAGTAACATGTTTTTATTTAAAATCCAATGTGTATCTATACATGACCCGCAGTGCGGATTTCTTGAACCAATACCAGAAAACTCAGGTTAGTAAAGAAGAAAAAAGAAAGACGTAAAAATCCACACCCAAAATCCTCCATCTTGTTACATGCATATACATTACATTACAATATACATTACCATTATCTCATAAACCTAAAACCCAGGATTCCAACACTGGGGAAGTCAGCCAGCAGCATCCTGAGCCCACGTGCCCTGGTACCAGAGGGCAAACTGCAGCTCCAGCTGGGAGCCCAGCAGGCAGACCCGGGTCAGAGCTGCACGGCAGCTGTGATGGATATCCTGACAGGGATCATGCTGCTGTGCAGCAAACCTACAACAGAAAATCCAGGCCCATTACTTTTGAGAATGGGGTGATTAAGCATCACAGGTCCAATACTTCTTTCTCACCATCTGCGAAAAATACAGCAGTGCATCAGGCAGCTCACCTCTGACATCCACACAAACGTGTCAGCTACAGGTTTCCAGCTGTGAGCCAGAACTTGGCAGGAGGGTGAGTGCTATCAACAAAGCAGAAACGTGGATAGGCAGAGCCTCGATCTCTGAATAGAAACACAGAACCATCCTGAACATTTCTCATTTCACAAGACTATTCCTTTATCCTCATTTTTTGGGATAGATAATTTGACTCACATTTTTAAGAATGCTTAAAATGACCAACTAACCTTTAAAAAAAAAAAAAATCAATAAACCTTCAGCAATGATATATCCAATGTTACTTTCAAGATGCCTGTATTTCATCACTTACCTTATCAGAAGCACTTTCAGTTATGTACTCATCTAAGATTACTTCTTTTCCGATTTCAGTATGATGCTACTTTTGTTCTGTACTTTGTACTCCCTGCAGTGATTTTGCCTTTCTCCTGCAGGATTCTTTAAGCACTATCGATCACTTCTCTCTGTTAAGTCCCTTAAAGCAGAAAAAGATTAACAAATTGTTGCTCTGCAATGAGTTAAGAACTTCCTTGCTCTATGAGACATGCTCATGAATTAAACCTATGAATTTTTTCTGTAGAATTCAGAAAAAATTGTCTCCTCTAGAACAAAAATTTTCCAAAAAAGTCAGCACAGACAGAAGCTTTAAGTCCTGCATGACAGATCCCATGCGTTTAGAAATCCATATATAATATTTCACACACAAAAAGTGCTTGCCCTTGTGGGATACAGCTGGAAAAGAAAGAACATATCCTGGAGTGGGCAAGGTGGAGTGTGACTGAAAAAAAACAGTCACAAACCCCCTCAACAAAACTGCATAAAAGGCCATTACATGGCCATTTTCACTGTAACCACAACCCCTTGGACACTGTACCCCAACCCATGTACAATCAAAGAAGATATTGAATGTTCTGTTAAAAGTCTATTTTCTACACATTACCAAGAACAAAAGTAAACACACATTTGAAACAGCTCTTTGCAGCATATTTTTCAGTTTTATTTATAAAATCAGATGCTCCTTTAAAGTGTACAGTTAAAATCACAACTGTAAATTCAACCACAGCTGAATATTATTTCAATAAAATACTCCTACCAACTGATGTAAAAATTCATTCAATCGTGATTCAAAACTTGATTCAGCTGGAAGATAAACTTACCAATACATTACTAATTCAGCAAGTATTTACCACACCGTAAAAATACACGAGGGTCCCTTCTGTTCATAGCAATGCCATGAAAATATCTGCACAACAACTCATCTCTTAAAAACATAATTCTACATTTATGAATACAACAAAAAAAAAATAAATTGCCAGCGAAATCCTCCGAGGGTTTCCAAACTGCTGACACCCCCATGGGGGGTAGTTACTGCATCAGTGCTGTACCAGCATGTTTTCCCTCTGACCACCAAATAAGTGACCTTCCAAGCAGCTCTAAACTGTCTGCAACGTTTGGCCAGGCAAAACAAAAGCCACAGAAATAAAACAGAAGGTGCAAATCCGGCTGCAACACTTACTCCATTGGCCTTTCTGAGCAGAACTGCATCTCACTGTGATCACTCCAGCACACTACAGGGACTGAAAGATTAGTACAAGCTGAAGTAAAAACTGCCAGTTCCTGAAAACTTACAGAAATGAGATCAAAGGCTTGATAAGGCATTTCATTACAAGATGAAGTTGTGGTTCTAGCAGGGTAAAGAGTACCTTGGGAAAGTTTGGGGTTTTTTTAATCCTAAAGGGATAAAACCTGCTGATTTTGCAGCCAAGACAGTTTGATTTTTGGGCAGATAACTGTCTCATCATCACACTGATTCATCTCCTCATTCCTCTTACATTATTCTCCCACACCAAAATTTTTTCCATAACCCAGGACTTGCACAGCCCCAGAAAAGAGATCCTCCACCTAAGATTTAGCCAGGATGACAAACTTGGAATTCAGACTCCAAGGCACATGAATTTTCATTATATATGGCCAGAGAGTCTATGGTATTCACAGCAATTCAAAAACTGTCTGGGCTTTCTGTTGCTCAGTGATTGCACTGGGCACAAATTCACAGCAGTGGGGGGTACAAGAAGGGTTAACATCTCCTAACAAGAAACACAGGAAACACGATCAGGTCTCTACATAGAGAATTTCTGTCACTTGTAGCAAAGACAGCAGAGAATACAGCAAGTGAAGATTCCCAAATTTTACTCCTGAATTTGGAATGAACTGTGGGTATGCACCTTTGTGTTTCTGCCTCTTTTTATACAGCTGGGATAATAATAGTCATCTTTTTGGCATGCTCACGGACCTATGGATGAAAAGCATCATTCAAGTGTTAGGTACATATTGCCATTCTCCTGAACTACGTCTGTTTTACAAAAGAGATGACATGTCTGCCTGCTGAGACATTGCAAATCAGCTGATTTTCATACTCGGGAAATAAACAACCACTTTCAAACTCAGGATATAAAAATAATGTACATGAAAGAGTTGGCTGCTATCTTAACTTTCCTTCTGGCTTAAGGTTCCAAACTATTTTGAAGGAGGCAGCTGTCCTTACCTGAAATATTCAATTTAATCTAGTTCACTAAGTCTCAAAATGCATTGAAGCAATCATTGTAAGTTAAGCACAGCTAAGTAGAACGGATTCTAGCGCGTAAGTCTAATTTGACAGGTAAGTTAATTAAGAAGCTTCCCAATCAATAAAGAACCTATACACAAAATACCTCATTACATGTTTTAGAGCAAATATTTCAGGCAGCGTGGTTATAAAGCAGAATACCGTATTTGGAAAATGCTGTGAGAAGAATAGGAAAGGTATAAGGTATTGCCCACATCTTCCTACTTTAATACATAACCTGCTACGTGTAAACACCTATTGAAGTCTCTTATTTTAAGAGGTGTTTGAAGTTTGAACACAAGCAGTACTGAGGATGTGTGGACCTCTGCTGATTTACAACACAAGAGAAAAACAAGTTCAAGCTGAAAAACAAAGAAATGCAGCTTAAAAATAAATAGAAACCAATAGGTATAAACAGAGCAGGCAAAAACACAGAAAAAAACCCCCAAGCCCCTAAAAAGAATGCTGCCTGAGTCAAATTAGCCTTGAAAACTCAAAATTCTGTAAAAATACCTTTCCTTAAAATAAACTTTAACAGGAAAGATTGTCACTGGATTGACTTTTTCAGGTAAAGAAACCTTTAGATAAATATAGTTTTCCTTCAATGACCTGCAGATCACAGTATTTTAATTTAACAACTTGAAGCTTACTAGTAACTGAAACTAGAGAAATGAAAGTATTTCACAGGAGCAAAAGGATTACACAGAACAAAAGGGTTAAGAACGTGCTACATTCTAAAACCCTTTGTTGAGAAAGCTAAGGTGATTAATAACCCCACAAGGAAAACCTGATTACATCCAGCTTTTGATAAACAGAGGGGAAATCAGACAAAATTTGCCAGGTTTTAGCCAAGCATGTCCTGTTTGAAGAGCACTTTGAGACATTCATGAGAACAAGTCCTTTTACATACTGAAAGTGGTTACCGTGTTCTGAACCACAAACTCCTTTTTCATCCATGGATTTCAACAGCCAGAGACTCCATTACAATGAAAGAGGTTAAATCTTGTGCAGGAAGTCAACAGTGCTAAGAAATAATGAATATGGGGTTTGATGTTCAAGTTGGGCTCCACAACATGTGAGTTTTGAAAGCAGAAGAAATGAAATAAATTCTTTTTGGTTTTGGCATCACCACAACAAAAACAAATCAGAGAAACTGCTTAAATAATTTCCTATTTGTTATGTCTGGATTCAACTCCTCTAACCACTCAACAAAGAAAACATTCTGATACAAACCCACCTTCCCAAGCACTACCAACATAAGATAACAGATTGCAACTACTTTAATTGATAACTATTTGCCTTGATAGAGGAAATTTTCCATGGGTCTGTTTTGAAAAAGAAGAGCCTGTGGATTGATACTTTCAGGTTGGTTGGGTTTTTTTTAATTGCCGTGTGTAATTTCATCTCTGATGTATTCGCAAACCAGTTATCCTCACTTAATTTATATATGTCTTGATAAACACAGCTTTAAAATCAAAAGCTGTAAAACAACTTGACTCCAAAACACACCTCACAAAAAACATAGGGAAAAGATTTGCTTCTTTTCACTTCAGTTTACTTCTTTTCAATGGGCACAAGCTGGCAAAAGGCATTTGATGCAGAATAACCTGGCCAGTTTCAGCTGCTCTTTAAAAAGCCTATTGGATTCTCAAACCAGCTACAGCAATTTCAGAGCCTCCCAATATTTGGATCTTTAGTTTAGACCTTTAAATATTGAACAAAAATGAAGAGTACTCTACTGTAGCTTGGCTTCAATACTTCCACCGTACTTGGAGAGTAAACATGCTCTGATCAGTAGGTTCATCACCACAGGTTCTTAAACACTGCATCTTTTCAGACTTACTTGCCAACTTCAAAAGAACAAACACCCAAACCAAAAAAATCTTTGTATTTTGCTCACCATTGAGCAGTTAAAGGTTACAAACATAACCCATTCTGTGTCAAGTCTGTGAGGTCAGAAAGTGAAACAGTCTCCCACAGAAAGATTGTCTTCAGAGTCATGCCAGGAGTGGAGGGGCGATGGAGGAAGATTGAGTTTCATGTGTGACTGCTCATGTTGTAAGAGACGGCCATGTAGATTCACTGTGGGTATGGAGCAAAGCCAGAGGGAAAGAGGATGGGAATTACACCAAGCAGTTGCACTGACACAGGTGCTGATGTCCTCAGCGCTGCAGGACTGGAGGTGGTTCTCCCTTGTTTTCCATGCTGTCATCAGCCACTGCAGCCTCACAACTTGCTTCCCTGCTGTCACACGTAACACAGCCCTTTGAAAAGGAGCAAGAAATAGTCATTTCAATTCTTCTTATGAGTATATTTCAAAGGGTCAAATCCTATGGAATGATACGTTACAATCTCTTGAAACCTCTCACCGAGGTGAGATATTGTCGCTGTTAAGTACAGAGAAACGCACAATCCAAGTTCAGGAAGAAAGTAGTTATTTAATTAATTATAATTGGGTTTATATAACTTGGTTCCCAAAGATGACAGGAGGTTATTGGATCTTGGACCAGCCACCCCCTGTCCCATTGGCTAAAGCTCACAACACCTACTTCAAAATATTGTTTCACTGTGTACCATAACAACTCTGAAAAATAGATCCCAGGTGCACAGATAAAGCTCAGTTTACAAAAAACCCGTAGTAGTGTTTATCACAGCTTTCATGAGAACCACAGAGTTCCACAGAATGCTGCAGAAAGCTGAAAAGTTTCTCTACCAAAGCTTTTCAGCATCTACAAGATACTTCTAAAAGCAGAGATTATACAGGTATCTTGCAGATACTTGCACCTGCAACTTACCTTGCCTCAGAGATTAATTAATTTAGTTAGTGGAACATACAGTTCTACCTTTGAGATACACAAGCATGTGACTTCCTTGAATTTGAAGACCTTATCATTCAGCTTTATAAGCAAGCTCCTTATTGAAGATTTGGACTGCAGCCTGAACAGCAACAACACTGATCAACATAAGCAGCTCAAATGCCTGAGTGTATTGATAGACCAGATTTTTCTTGTTCTTGAGAAATGGTATGGTATTGAAATAAAGTTTCCAAACAGAAGTTCTGTATTTCATGCTATTGTCAGAAGCCTGGCTGTGTTTGCAAAATCACAATCTGCACTGGAAACATGACTGTCTGCTTAGGAACAGTTGCAGGACCTTAGACAAAAATTAGTGATATTTATATATCAATACATTTCCTAACATTTGAGATTATAAACGTTCAACAGAATTTTCTACAAGATCACTGGACATAATTTTGCTATCTGAATCAAACATAGTGTTCCTAACCACAACAGGACACATGATTTTGATCAATGAGGTATTAAGAAAACAAAGACTAATTTTCTGGTCTTGTTCCATAGCCAAGGACATACATGTCTCAGTTTTTCTTCTCTAAGAATAAATACCACATCTCAGAATGCCACATTTGACAGCCCTAGCCCAGCATGCAGTGCTAAAACAGACACGAGATCTTTCTGGTGCACAAGTACATGAACACAGCCTTAACATTTTCTGTACAACTCAACACTGAAGCTCTAGGACTTTGGGGGACTGGATCTGTCTTGCCATTCTCCATAGCACCTGGGAGCACTTTAAACTGATTAGGACATTCTCTAACAAACATTAATACAAATCAGAAGCAGTTTAGCAGAGTGTTACACCAGCTAAAATAATCAAGTATAAGATTAAATGAATGAATACACCTACAAAAAACTGGCTGTTTTTGTGTTTCTTACAATACACCTGACCCTCCTCTGTGACTGAGCATTTTTCAGCTTCCTGAACACGCTTGCTCTAAGTTTTACTGATATCCCAGCATTATATGCTACTCAATTATAGCAAAAATTTTATAAGAAAAAGACCAAAAGACTTAATACCAACAGAAAAAAACAACTCTAGATGCCTTACATGAGATCATGACACTACTCCCATTCATCCAACACTGTGACTGAAGGAACTTTGCTACTGGTGGTTCCTATACAGAATTTGCATATATTGAAAAAAAAGAAAAAAAATACAATGGCAAGAGCTGTATGTTGGCATTTCTCATCTGGCTAGCACGCTCAAGCTCATTTCCTGCTTACACTGACATCCATAACCCAGCACTGTAAGATGGCCCTGGTTGGAAATGCCTGGGCTGGGCAGAGTCCTGCAGAGTCCTTTCCCACTGCTCACCTGGGTGCTGATTTGCAGGGGGACAGTCTGGGTCCGGATCCATGTGTGCACCTCTGCAAGCTCCTTCTTCTGCCCGTCTGTAAACCAAGGCTGCTGCTTCTGCATGACTGCCAGCTTCTCCAGATCCTGCTTTAGAACTTCCTCTTTGATTCTGCAGGGAAGAGACATCTGTGAGCAGAGCTTTATTATATGAAGCAAGGCAGGCACTGACGTTGTGAGAGTTTCTTCACCACAATCTAGGGCTGAAGCCCAGACAGCATCAGCTGTTGAAAGGGGACTGTACTTTGTACTTAATTTGCTTTGTAAGGCTGTTTTCAAAACTGGGCTAACAGTCCGGGGTTTGTTTGCTGTTGGGAGTTTTTGGTTGTTTGGTGTGGGGTTTTTTTTGCTTTGTTTTATGGCTTTATATGGTGCTTTTTTTAATGTGGAATCAAATTACAAATTATACAAAATATGTATATACAATTATGTATATACATAATTGCAAGCAACTTGCAAATAACCTGTACTTTTACTCCTTTATGCATTCAAAGTACAGGACAATAACCAATCCCATTAATACTTCAGCAAAAAAGGTTACCTTATTTTAACTGGTGGGGGGAATGGGGAAAAAAAAATAGACAAAAGTAAGTAAATAACCAAGCCTAAACTGCACAAAAATAATGTAATACACCTTCTTGAAGTTTCATTGGTATGTGTGCTGTTTCCACAGCCTCACTTTAATCCTATAATTCCATGCACAATTCCAAACTACACGTCAGAAATTGTTGATGTTTTCCAACCTGTTTGGCATTTGGTAATTCATTAGAACTTGCTCAGGTGTGTGATCCATCATCACCCAGGCTGACTCATGTTTCGATTTATAAGCTGTCCCTTTTTCTTCTGCTTCCTGATTCTTCTCTTCTTTGGAAGCTTCTGAAGAATAATTACTGGCAAAATACTTGCTGCTTTTCCCACTAACTGCTGAGAACGACCATGGAAGGGGAAAAAAAAAAAAAAAGGCAGATGCCTGGAAAATCCCAGTAATTCAGCACAAAAAGTACAACACCACCAGTGTATTCTTGCAAGTTACTTCTGTAATACAAACACAGGTATTCCCAGATGATTGCTCTAGCAATTACTACCTATTGAGAATTCAAAGATAAAGTGCATTCTCTTAAGTTATTCAAGATCTCCAGAGCTCCATTCGCTTTCCTCAAAATTAATTGGTTCAACTTCTGTTTCTGAGAGGTGCTGCTCTGTGCAGATTTACCTCTAGTCAAGTAAGATCTAAACCGGTATCTAATGCAGAGAAAAGTGATAATGAGAAAAATGAAAGAGTGCCTTCCAGGTTAAAGGATTACCTTCTTAGATGCATATTTCCAACTACAGTTGGAAAAAGACTGAAAAATCTTGGCTTCAAACACTGAAAGCTGGTGAAAAGTAAAGGCCACAGATCTTCTTACATTGATTTCCCATCCCCAGTACAGTATCTTGCTATTTATTATATGTTAGCAAGCCATCTAGCACCAAATACCTAAATCTTGGACTTCCCTACCTGTGCCATGACCAGAAGTCTCGTTGAAGCTAGAGCCCAAAGAACCAGATAAAGCTGATCCACTGCCTGATGCTGCTGAACCTGAACCCAACTGTGAGTCCTCGTACAACGAGCGGACAGGAAATTCAAGAGCAGCACTGTTACCACTATCTTCTGGATCGTTATCCTGGAGACAAAAAGCAGATCCAACACATCCACAGAAGTTACATTTAAGTATGCAAAAGGAAATTCATGCAGTTATTGAATTTGTCACACGTTGACCGAGTTCTCATATCAACTCAACAGGTTTGGAGTTTCTAGCTCTGAAAATGAGTGGCGGTTTAGAACTCAGGATAACACTCTGCATGGGTGAAAATCAACAAGCATCTGAACTCTAGTTTACTGGTTTCTGCTGTAGATCCTTCCCCACTTTGTCAGGATATTGTACTGTTGCATAAAGTTAACGTTTTCTGCTGACAAAAGAGGAGGAGTCAGTTCCCTTCACATCCTGTTAGATGGCATGAAGCAGCCATACACATCAAGCAAAGGTGCACTACAGGGAAAATGAGAGAGTCTTCCCCTGATTCACTATGCGAAGCAACGGCTTCAGCAGCTCCAGGTACACCAGCTCCCCTTTCAGGACCCTACCCTGCAGTTTCAGCTGATCCAGCCTTTCCAGCCCAATCTGGATTCAGGAGGCAACATTTTTTTCCTTGCCTGCAGAGCTCAGATTCCTGCCTCTGAGTTTACCGCGGAAGTTGGAGAGGCCTTTTCTATGCCCATGTATGGAAACCGACCCACACGGATCCCTGTTCTTCTTTCATTAGCTGCATCCCTGGGAGACAGAGGGAGTAATTAGAAGAGTATCTTCCCTTTGTTTTGGTTCTCCACAGAGACTGTGGGACTGGGTGAAAAAGGATGCAAATTGTGCAGCACTAACCAAGTTCCACATGCATAAAAGCCCCAAACCCCAAATTCTAGCTGACAGTTCCATTGAAGAGGCTGCTGCCAAAATGCTGAGCAGAAGCAGCTTGTGGCAACCAGATCTCACATTTCTGTCATTTACTAAGTGCCAACACTATACTGGTACAAGTTCCCATAAGCACAAGTATAAACTGCTTTCTCCACCTCCTGTGCTATTTGTGACCTGCAGCCTACATAGCACAGCCAACAGAAAAAGCAGATAACAAAATCTGTGTCCCTGACACACAGATCATCACCAATGGTTTTGGTGACAGAACACTGCAATTCAGTTTCTCCTCTACATGAAAAATCTTTTTTACTTACGCATTTATCTTCTGCATGTGGCTTAGCATCAGCACTAATGGAAAGCTCCATAGGTTTTGGCAGCTCTTCTTGAAGCAAATTCAGCTGAAGTGGGGAGCTGCTCCGTGAGCTGCTCAGCAGTAGGGCCTGGTCACGCTGGCCCTCTTGCTGGTCCTCCACGGATGAGTGAGGAGAGGCTGGAAAGGGCTGATCCACAGAGTGTGCTGCTACTGGTGATGGAGCACAAGGAGGGGGGGCTGGAGGTAGTGTGGTGCATGGATATGAAGAGGGGGGATAAACACACTGAGGGCTAGGGAGAAAGACATGTTGAGGCATCTGAGCGTACATGGGGAAACCCTGAAAAAATACAGCCATAAATGTGCCTATGTTTGGGGGATAAAAGCCTGGGTATGACTGTGTTCCACAGCATAGCTGTGATGAGGACATGGACTGAGGCTGTAATGAGCGAAGGGCAAGCTCCTCTCCTCCAGAAGAGGCTGGAAAAGTAGACACTGGATCCAAACAGACAGGAAATCCCACAGGAGGATGGACACTACGACTGGAGGAGCTCAGATAGGACACTTCTGAGGGAGAGAACAACTGTTTCTTATTTGTTCTCTTCTCACATGGAAGACTATGTCTATTTTTACTGGAAGAGTGGCTATCTGAGCATTGTCTCTGAGGTTTCTGGCGCTTGAATTTTCCATGTTTTCCTTTTTTACAGCTAGCTGGGCTCATCTGCTTTAAAGGGGAATCACCTAAGGAAGAAGAAAAATAAACATATTCACTGAAATGACAGACCTAGGGGAAAAAAAAAAAAAAGGAGGAAAAGAAAGAGAAAAACACCTAGATAAATGAGTGTGGCTTATTCAGAGAGCTGACTTTTTTCTGGGTAATTCTTCCAAATGCCAGTGATGGATTTGCTGACATCTACAGTATTTTCCTTCATGTCATCAATTTTCTTATTGATTACTTTGGCTTATCCCAATCAGATCTTTTACATTCTTTCAAGGGGAGGCAACAAACTACCTGGGATTTGCAGGGTTTATTGCAATAACTAACTATATGCTTTGTGAAAAGTATAAGATAACAAGATCCAAGATGGAGCAGGCCTTCTGTGTGGGCAGTGCTGCTGTCAAATCTCGGCAATCCAAAGGAAGCATTCTGTTTGCAGCCACAATAAGACACTCATTAAATTATACAAAGGAGAACCAGACTCCATGGCTAGGTTGGTCTTTGTAAGTCATCTGACAAGTCTTTATTTCTCAAAGCTGCTGCCTACCTTGGCCACAGGAATGTCTGTTGTTACTTCTGCTTCCTTGTTGAAGGTAAGTCCTAAACGGAGAGAGCAAGACCCTCTGTCGGAACTTGTCAACATAGTTCTGCTCCTCCTTCTGAGTGTGGGCTGACAACGTCTCTTTTGTTAGCCCAACTGGCTTCAAGTCCTCAGGCAGCACTGCAAGACTCTGAGCATTCACAGGAGGCAGCTCAATTTGTTCACTTCCAATGGCAGCATCCTCCATCGTGGTCACTTCTTTGAAGAGGGAAGAAAATAAAATCATTCTCTTCTCTGCCCTTCTGGTGTCAACTCCCACAACACCCAGAGTGTTACAGAGAAAACAACCTTGTCTGAGCTACTGAGCAGAGGCATGGGGAGAAAACACCCTTTACACTCAAATGCAGTTACACTAACATCAACTGAGCAAATTACTTTGCACGGTCTGGAAAACTTCAAATTCACTTTGAAGTTAGAGGCACTTCGTTCTTCATATTTTCTTAGTGCAATAGCAGCTACGTACTCATTTTTTTGCTTCTTTTGACATTAAAATGAAGTAACATGGGCTCAATAGTAATTTTTATTTGAATCCTCAATGGCTAAAAGCACATTGTTGTGTCTGAGGTATATGCAATGAAGTTCAAGGGGAAAGGAAATAGTGGAGTCTTTTAAAACTATTTTACTAAAATACTCTCAAAACTTCCAGGCTCAAATTTTTCTTCACAGCGCCCTGAGGAGTACCTTAATATTTCAAAATTTGCATTCATTGAGGACGTATCTTAAAAGGACAAAACTTCCTCACCACGTACTTCAGGCTGGAAACATTGTGCAAATTTAAATATCAGTCAGTGTTTTGTGAGTGTGAACAGTACCTGATTCGGGGTGTGGGACATGCACTATAGTGCTGCTGTAGCTGCACTGGCTGGTGACAGACATGACACTTGGAGCCTTGTTGGACAGGGTCAGGTCTGCCAGAGGAGCTCCCACCATGCCTGCAGTTGTCTGGTCTTTCAGCGTCTCTTCCAGACCAGCAGATATTGGCGTGTGGGACTCAACTGCTGACAGCATAGCAGTATCTATTGGCAAATGACAAAGTTTCTACATGGAATTCCACTCCAAGCCTCACTGGTTCAGAAATAACCAGCAACTATGCAGACTACTAAATAAGACAGTCTTATATACTAAAAAAACATTTACATGCCAGTGCAATGTCAGCACATACTAAATGTGGCATAAAATGAGTGAGCAACAGAAGGTTCATTTAACAGCAATAAACAAAAGTTCTTTTGATGCATTTTACATTCAAAGACTTAACATTTTAGCTTCTGTTTAACTGGGAGATCTAGGCAAGTTAAGCAAATATTTACTAAATATTTACTAAAATACTGTTAGCAACACAACAGTTTAAAAGTGGACAAACCTTGGAACACGCAACAGGGACATATTAAAAAAAACCCACATCAGTTTGTGGTTCTAATATGATTGTCAGTACACTTTGTGTTACCTTCCAATGCCCTGACTTCCTGCTGACTTTGCTGGACTTGTTTGTCATCTTCTGAAGATGACGATGATGTATTTGCAGAAGATTTACATTTCCTTTTCAATGCTGGAATACTGCAGCTCTCTAGATATCTGAAATGAAAGCATATCACAGGAAGCTCTCTCTACTTTGGGGTTTTTTTTTTTCTCCTTTTGGAGATACAAACATTTGAACAACCCAAACTGGAGATCCAGAGGTTGTTAACTAGTATTTTAAATTCACTGCAGGAAGTTCTGGATACGTATCTGCTTTCCAAGGAGTATTTTAAATAAAATCTATCACTCTTTGAAGGGGAAAAAAAAAAAGAAAAAAGATCACATTATCCACTGGGTTAAAAAATACTGACATTTTATAAATTATATCAACTTTCTGTTTTATATGGATGTTCTCTGAGTGTGTAATGAGAAAACACTGACATATTATGACCGTCAAAATTCGCTTAAATTCCTATTGCACCAATGACAAATGTCAACAAATAGTTGCAAACAGACACTTAGGTCCTAAACTTTTCAGTACTGTGTAATTCAGATTAGGCAAGCCATCCCGATGCTCAGAGAGGCACAAAACTTTACAAACAATCCCAAATTTATCTCACAACTCAATTCCCAAACAGTTTAAGGCCAGTGCAAACTGCTTGGATATTTACTTTCCACCAATTAATCTTAAACTTGTATCACTAAAATTGTTTCATAGCTTATTACCTGATGATACTATCAACACAATTGATCTGCTGATACGAAGGAAGATGTGGAGTCTTCTTTGGATCATCATAAAATGTGTTGCCTGGTTCTTCTGTGCCATCACCTCTCAGTGTCTGAAGAAAACAGGAAGCAGTGTGCCTCTTCCCTGGAACAGAGGCAACCTTTAAAGATTCCTCTCAAGGACATCTAAACACTACCCTCACACAGATATATACACACAGAGATAAATACACACTGGAATCCATAGAATGATACAAGGACATATGGCTTATGACAGCATAGCTCTCATTATGAAGTTATTCTGCATTTTCATCTCAATTTATATGTTCTGAGGCAGGGGAAGGAGAAGGGGAAAGTATGCCTGAAAAAAAACCAACCCCCCACCGCCACCTTAAACATCCATTCAAAATGCAAGCAAACACAAAGAAAACAGTATATAAAATCCCCTGCATTTAAATTGTAAATAAAGCTGCAATTAAGATTACTCTTCTTTCAATTTATACATCACAGAATTCAACCGATTATTTACCAGTAATTCACAGCTTTGTATACCATGGATACACTGGCCAGAGTCCTATCAGTATGGACAGTACAGTCCTCTAAGACAACACCAGCAGTTGATTTCAATAGAGTACCACAGTGCAAAATGTTTTAATACAGATTTCTACAATATTTGAGGGAGTGTCCAGGTTTCCCCATAGATTTGTGCTATGTACACACTGTAAATCATGTGCACTAGTATAATAAGCATTCAGTAACTAAGCCCCTATTTCAGTGGGAAGTGGGACCATTTTGTCCAGCCTATGATCGTTTCTAAGAGTTCACATAAAGTAACCAAGGGGAGCTCCCACACTACATGCTACAAGCACATGTGCAGTTTCACTAGAAAATGTTAAAATATAAAAAAGGACAAGTCTGTTAACCCAGGAAGAGACAGGTATGTTCCTCCATATTTCAAGGAGGGGTTAAAAAGCTATTGCATCTGCTGAGGTTATTTTTAGGAGTGAGTTGGGGGGGGTGGGACTCGTTTGTTTGGGTTTTAAACAAAACAAACCTCTTCCCACATCTAAGCCGTGCTAAAAAATGCTATCTAAAGTTCTTCAGCATAACACCAGGCAGCCAAACTCATGGCTACAGATCTACAGGAGTTCATGTTACCTTAAGGATCATAACTACATTAACTTACCTCCCAGCACTTCTGAGCTCACAGCCTGTTCATTTGCATTCTGTGGCTTGCTCCTTGATGCAATGTACAGCTGCTGCCCCAGGTTCTTTATCCGGTTGACATCTGCACAAACTTGTTGCAACGTCATCTTGAGACACACAAAAAATGTGAAGTCAGAATAAAATGAGTACAAAGAGGCCATAGGAGCTGACTTGGGTTCTTGTATTCTTCCAGTTGCAAGGGATTAGACTATCAGCGTAAACCTGGTATCTATTGGTATTTGTAAACTTAATTAAACCAATTATCATGGTTAATTTAAGTAAATTAACTATGATAAAGCTCAAACAGCCTCAGCATTTGAATGTTTAATACCCATGCCAAGCCTTGAGAGTGGGAATAAGCTGATGACTTACCCAGGAGCCTCACAAAGAAATTAGGTAATTGCAATGCTTGTTTTACGACAGCACTGCTTCCACTCTCTTCTATAGCAGTCAGCAAAATTAAGAGCAAAAACCAAAAGCCAGCACTCTCTAACTAACCGATTTAGCTTGAATGTAGCTTTATTCTTCCCACTTCAGTAAAACTCATTATGAGAAGTACATAGGTACAGAGTAAACATTTTAATTTTTACAGGTTCATCACTCTGCAGGCAGTGACACATTTATAGACTTACTGGTTCCTGTATTTCCTCTGCACAGTTCCCATTGGAGTCACTTGAAGATGCTATGCTGATATAGTGCTCATAAGAGCCACTGCTTCCAAGGCTTCCATAACCACTGGAAACATTGCTGTGAACTGGCTGTATGAAAGGAAAAAAAAAAATTAAAAAATCATCCTCTGAGAGAACAAAAGGCAGGAAACAACAGACTTTGCAACACAGAACTTCAAGTAAACAAAGAAAATCAAGTGAAAAGTCAGTATTTGTCTGGGCTCTACCACTTGCTTACAAAGAGTTCTCTATCATGATTCAAACTGTTTCAAGATGCCAATTTACCTTTCAACATAAAGACTGGGCAAAAATGTCAAACAGATTTTTTTTTCTTGCAATGAGGTGGGCCTGTGTCCATGTAGAACTTTCCTTTCAGATCTTTTAAAAGAACGTTCTCAAAATAACCCCCTAATCAGACTGAAGTTTCTTTAGCCTCTCCTTCACAAGGCCAGCCTGTGTTCTGAAATTCTTTTGTCTTCTTTACCTGCAGAAGCAGTTTGTAAATTTGTCCTTGTAATTCTCTTATCTCCTTCTCCACACTGCTCATTTCTTTACTTCTTGGAGCAAAGACATCTTCATTCAGAGGGCTTCTGGAGAGAGCCAACAATATTTCACTATTCATTGTCATTTGATGAAGAAAAGATAGCTATATAAACAGTTAGAACAGATTCTTAATTTATTATTATTATTTTATTTTGACTGTTCTGCTGAGTCAACACAAACGAATGTCATCTCTCCCAACAGTTGCTCTGCTGGGGTAGTGGGGCAGTGCTACGAGAGCAGGGAAGCTCCAGGGAAGTCAATACACCAGCACAGACACCAGTTAAGGCTGACAAGCATCTACCCCTCTGTCTCCTTCACTCAGAAGACAAACTCATACCCCATAAAATCTTGTATAAAAGATCACTTTGAAAAGTCAGACGGCCATCCCCAAAAGCCATTTCCTATAAGAGAAACCAGGTAAGAAGGCAGTTGGTAATATTTTCAAATTTTTGAAAACTAAGGAGAAACATCTGAAAAATTAACTTGTACATTCAATACTAAGTGCATTTTAAAAAGGCATTACCTTAGTAAATATTTAAATGCTGTATCAAGTAAATATGCCAAAAGAAAACATGCCAGAAGGTCAGTTAATTGGGTTTTCCTGGTGAGCCAACCATGAATGAATTATAGGTAATAGTTTGTTAAAGTGATCTAATTTTATGCTGCTTTTTTGTCACAGTACTTGGACATCAACTATATGCAAAAACCTGCTAAAATAAAAAGCTGGCTTTGCCTTTTACTTCAAAGTAATTCACTTATTTTCACACTTAATAAACAAGACTAATGCTGTTCTGAAGGAATGGGCTGAAGACAGATGCTAGGCAGCTGTCACATCTGCAAGAGCAACAGTATGTCTCTAGTTTGATACTTAGACTGTTTTGTTTTGCAGAGTAATCAATGAAAAGCACTTTATTTGATCAATTCTACAACCGACTTACGTCCGGACTTTGTGTCGGCCAATGACAAACACAACTTTCCTGCTCCAAGGATTCACAAAACTGGACCAGCTGGTGTCCAATATGACATAATCCCCATTTTGAGTACAAAATCTAATAGGTAAATGTTCAAAAGGCGGTTGGCCAGCAAATTTCAGTACTGAAAGAAAAACACAATGAAAAAACAAGGTTTAGCCTACATTATGACACAGTAGTGCAAGTACAAACACTAATGACTGGGGTTCTTAGAACTCTAGGATTGAATTTGCTTTGATCTCTGACTGCATTAATTAATTAGTTAATTTTTGTCTAGACTTCAGATCAGTCACATGTCAAGCAATATGATAAGGAAAGAATCATAAAACCAACAGAAATTCCTCTAAAAGCAGCTCTTACTTTTCCGGTGAATAGTGATCATCAAAGGACGATCTTCTGGGTGCAAATACATCAGTATGGATGTTCCAATCAAATCCTGAGGTAAGTAACCCAACAAAGGCACTGCTCTGAAACCCAAACACATTATCACAGGTTATAATATAGTTTAGACTACTTACATCCTTAACCCTTTGCTGGTCAGTGAAGTGCCCACGCACGATCTACAATGAAATGAACTAAGGCTACAAAACACTTCTCAACCCATCTCATAATCGTGCACTGCAATACTGACACATAAATGTCCATGACAAACATTTCTGTGCCTGGAGTTTTAACAGATATTCACATTTGCAGGCAGTTTTGTGCTTGTCTACATGCAAAGGGAAAAAAAAAAGGGATCTTGAAGACAACAGGTCATAGGCAAAATGTCAGTAGTTATGCCCATTTTCCACTGTTGGTGCTACCACAGCTCCCCATTGCCTTGGGTAAGGAAAACTGACTGCAGTTCTGTTTAACGTGTTTTAAACCAACAAAGGAGACTGCATCTGTGGAGTGAGACGTTTTCCACGAGTGGACTAACAAAACTGCTTTGTTTAATTAAATATTGCCAATTGCACAGTTCAGCTACTTTACTTTGGCCTCCAGCTGTATCACCAAGGGATTTTTTCTACCTCTCCATACATACCTCACAGGTCTTAAGAACTCCAATCTCTCACCTGTCATCTATGTCCAGAAAAACACATCCAGGGGTGTGAGTGGTGGTGAATATTCTTTTATCCATAGGAATTCGAGGAGCTAATAGAAACAAAATATGCACTAAGACAGAAAACTTGGGCATTACTTTAGCTCATGATATTTACTGGCTCCTGAACTTTATAATTGTTCAGTGCTTTCTGATCAGTAAGTCATAGAAATACGATAGATTTTTAGCTACTACAGACTTCTCTCAACAATAAAAATAATGAGTAGAGGTCAAATGCTCTGGGGCCTGGCAAAGGCAGCACAGACGTTCTGGATTCACATGCATGCACACACAAGCTGCAACTTACACAGGTGAGACTACCCAAGCACAGATTCTAAACAGAGGAAGAAGACTTTCATACACTGCCTTTTTCTATTAGCTTGGGCTTTTTTCCATTGGAGCCTCCTGACTTGCCTTCATATCCAGAGTGGATTTTTTCAGCCAAAGCTAGGCAGCAGGACTCTGCATCCACACGGCCAGAAGTACACAGGTGGACCAAGTACGGCGTGATTCGGAAGGGGTAACAACGCGCTTCTTGTTCTTGATCTTTGCCACCCCTGAGGAAAAGCAAAAGGGATGAACACACTGGTTTCAAGACTCACATGCTATGTGCCAGGGCCGACAGCCCTGCCCAGAGAAGTTATGCTGAGCACACAAACCCAAATAATCAGGTCCTATGCACGCTCCCTTGAGATCCAAGGTCAACACACGCAGCAACACTGACCTCCCTCCTGTTAGAGTCAAGTAGATGTTTTGTCTTCAACACTTACATTCAGAGGCTGTCTAGAGACACTCTTACAGTAATGGTTAAAGACTACGTTCTAATTCTCAGTCCGAGCATATTCACTCATTTGGTTTTGTGTTCTCCTTCAACATAAACAGTTCTTTTTCTGCTTGTTGTTTATTCTGTGCCATTTTAGGAAAAAAAAAAAATCTGTCTCCCTCAAGTTTAGTTTCACAAACCTACATAAGACTCCTCCACAGCCTTGGTTCACTGTTGCTGTTTTTTGATTGTCCTCCATAAGAATTTGTCTTCCTAGAACATGTGTGAACAGTCGCAGCACAAAACATTCTTGATGAGATCTTAACCAAGGCCTTGCAATAGCTGTAATAATAATTGGCACTTTCTATTGCAAGTGCTTTTTCACCTGTTATAATTTCAGTATCTTACCCAGCTCTTGCAGAAAGAATTGAGATAAATTCTTGTAGATTATCATTTACACTAGAAGTTACTTTCTTATTCGACACTTAGTTTTGTAAAATGTTTCTAGAGGGAAACAAATGTCATAAAAATTACTTCTGACACTTCTGCCTTTGGGAAAACAAAAGATACAAATGGAAATTGGATAAAGCTGAAGTCTAACTCACAAAAAACCATTTTCTTACTTAAGCCTAGAGCGTGTGCTTGTGAAAAAATATTTTTACTCATAAAGCCAACATAATCAAAAGATCAGTTACAGAAGGGAAGTAGAGACTGATGTACAAAAACACGGACAAAAACTGTTGTAAAATGTTTATATATCCAACAAACAGTCCCCCCAACCTAACACTGCTATCTGTCCTGCTATATTTATTTCAGGTGCCCTTACACAATTCGAGAGACAAAGGTGATTTAAGAGCTCAGGTTTTTGAAACACATATGAATTAATCAATGATCAACTGAAAGATGGAGTAAGTGTCGTATCTGCCCAGAAGCAAACAGTTCTTACTGAAATCAAGAGATCACCTGAGTCTGGAACAGAACTGCACTGAAGACTGAAGGCCAATCTCAATTTTTTTCCTCTTTTAGCTCTATGACTAGCCAGGTACTAAGCAACAAACAGCATCCATAGCAGCAGCAAGTCAGGCCTCACAAGTCTCAGGAGTCAGGCTTCACACTGGGACTCAGGTGACCTGAGTTTCTCTTCAGGCTTCTATTGCAAACTCTCAAGCAATCTTAATCTCAAGTAAAATGCTCTTTGCCTCCACTTTCAAACAGTAAAAGGGGGAGGAGCAATTTTTCACAAAATTATTCTCCTGCATGACAGTACTAAAGGAAACTGATAGGTCCAAGAGAAAAATGTATCAACAGTTTTCCTTCTGTCCCCGTGCCAAGTTCATGCATCACTCTGGGAAAGATGTTCAGAATATCCTACTGGATGCCAGTATTAAACACAGTAAGCCCATTTTGTGACGGAGTTCCACGAGCTCACACTGGTCAGCTGTGACAATAGAACAGTTTCTGCCTAGTACAGTTTCTGCCCTCGTCAGCCTTCACAAAAATAAAACTGTAATAATGCACTTACCTGATCCTGCAGAAAAAGGATTTCACCTGCGCATATTCATATGGAGAAGCTAATAAGATGAACACATTGAAAGGATCAGTTAATATCCTTAAAAAGGTCACACCTATCAGAACTATGTTAAACTCTGCATTCTCTAGACTTTCTGAGCAAGACTGAACCTACTCTCACAACCTACTCTTTATTAGTTACTGAACTGTCTGTTCAACAGTCTGCTCCCACCTCAAGTGTTATCTCTCCTCTCTAGTCCCCTCAGAGAAATGGCTGACCTGGAACTAAATTCAGAGGAAATGCATATGGTTTAAAAAAAAAAAAAAA
>VZTI01005930.1:164982-203054 GCA_013397865.1 Struthidea cinerea
ACAGACACACGGACAGACACGGGCACGGACACACAGATACACACACACGGACACACGGACAGACACGGGCACGGGCACACAGATACACACACACACACGGACAGACACACGGACAGGCACGGGCACGGACACAGATACACAAACACACACAAACACACAGACACACGGACACACGGACAGACACGGGCACGGGGACAGACACACGGACAGACACGGGCACGGGGACAGACACACGGACAGACACGGGCACGGGGACAGACACACGGACAGACACGGGCACGGGGACAGACACACGGACAGACACGGGCACGGGGACAGACACACGGACAGACACGGGCACGGGCACGGACACAGATACACAAACACACACAAACACACAGACACACGGACACACGGACAGACAGACGTACACACACGCACACAGACACTGGGACACGTGCATTTCGTGGTGTTGTCACTCGTGTCCGCGCGCTCCGTGCAGCGCCCGAGGGCGGGCCGGGGGTGTCCTTGTCCCTGTCCCCCGCCCTGGCTCCAGGGGCTCCCGGCGGGCCCCCCGCGCTCGCTGCCCCGGGTGCCGGCGGGGCTGGAGCCGATGCTCCCCCGGCACCCGCACGGCGCTGTCGGTGACCAGAGCAGGGCCGGTCACACGCCGGTGTTCGGCTGCTGCTGGCGGTGCTTCCGTGGGAGTCCCGGGGCTACTCCGCCAGGGAACATCGCCCTCCGCAAGGCACTGGTGGGAGGGAGGCACTGGCTGCTTTTGCACCACGTATTCTGATTTCTCTTTTCCTTTTTTCCCCTTATTAAACTGTATCTCACCCCAGGCATTCTTTTCCCTCATGCTTGGTCTTCCAGTTCTCTCCCGCCGTGCCCCTGGGGATAAGAGAGGAGGTGCGGGAGTGAGGACACAGCTGGTGGGTGTCTGTCTGCTGTCAGGACGGTCAACCCGCCGCGACAGTAAAGAACCCAGCAATCAACAGCCACGTAAAATGGAAAAATGGGGGGAAATGAGAGAGCAATTTGGAGAGCTAAGTGCTGATTTATTCTTAAAGAGAAACATACTTGAACTTTCTCTGCAGGCAAGAAACTCTCTTAATGAAATCTCATCTTCTGTTGTGGAGCTGAGTTTTGGAAGAGCTTACTCATAATGGTACTAACACAGTCTCAGACAGACCAGATGATTAATTTATTAAGCCCGGTTTTGGGTTTTGCCTGCTGGGCCAGCCTTGTAATCTGGTACAAGTTTCATTCTTGAGGACCAGTTCAAGTTGTGTATTTGATTAGTGCAATAGTGATTGCGTCTCTTAGGTATCTGCATCAGCAGCCCTCTTGAATTCTGCCATTTGACTCTGCTTTGTGTACACTGTAGGATTAAGCATTTTGCTACCAGGTCTACATGGTTTCTCATGAAAAACCCTGGATGTGATTGTCCACTGAAGAGGAATTGCAAACAAAGCTCTGGGAGCTGCACCTGCTCATGGGCAGGCTGTGGACTGTCACACTATAACCCGTAAGAAATCAGATGCAATACACTGTAGACGCTGAATGGTTTTAGCAGAGAAATTTTCCAGCTTTCTGCAGCATTCTGTGAGAGCTCTGTGTTTCTCATGAAAGCTGTGATAAACACTGCTACGGGTTTTTGTAAACTAATTCTTTATCTTTGCACCTGGAGTCTGTTGTGCAGTGTTGTTATGGTACACTGAAGAAATATTTTCAAATGGGAGTTGTATAGTCTCCACCAATCATTCTAGGGGGTGGCTGGTCAAAGAACCGATAGCCTCCTGTCATCTTTGCGAACCAAGTTATATAAACCGATTTATAATTAATTAAATAATACCACTTTCTTCCTGATCTTGGATTGTGTCGTTTCTCGCCGTTCTCAGTACAACGACATCAGATTACTTACAAGCAGGTCATGTAGAGCAGAAACTTTTTTTTTGTGGTTCCTTACAGTGACTAAAGGACTACTTCCCTCTCAAAGTAGGATGGAAGAGATGTATTCAGAAGAAGGCACACACTTTGTATGGGGAAATTTTCTTTTTTAATTTACAGCAGAAAGAATATAAAGCATTCAGAAAACATTTTCCATATTTTAAGGGCAATTCAAAACATTTTGCATGGTTCCAGCAGCTGAGTTCTTCAACAGATCCATTGATTCAGTGATGCTTTACATGCACAGTTACAAAAATAAAACTTACAAAAGAGAAGACATCTATACTAGTTTTACATGCAAGTCTTGGGGACCCCCCATTGGGCACCAGCTATTGTGTGGAACTGCCATAAGCGTGCAACCAGAGAGGGGGTTCATGTTATATTCTGTATTTCTTTCACACAGTATTACTGCTGTCGAATGTGTTTCACAAAGGAGCGATTCTATTATCAGAAGACAGAAGATCTGGCTCCTGGCACTTGGGAATTTGAATTTTCCTAGAAAGCTGCACTTACTTATCTTAGGTGAAAATGTTAAGTTCCACAACCAAAAAGAGGGTTCGAAGAATCACTTCACTGCGGGGGAGTGCTCCTCCCTCCCCAGTGACACACTGAAGGGGTACGGCCCGACACAACAAAGCACTTGGGAGCTGTACCTGGCTTCAAGCATGCCAGGAGTCCTGGAGCTGTGCTGCAGAACTGCCTGCATGTTTAACAGCCAGTACAGGCTTAAACGTTTGGCTGAAGCAGGATCTAGATTAGTAGATACACCACCAGGCCCATGGATCTGGAAGAGTAATTTGAAATAGCTCTGTATATTACTGAATCATTTTCTGCAAAGACAAGGAGTTAAAACATTTCCACTGAGGTCACTACTCTTGTTAGGAACAGATCAATTCTATATTGTCACGGATTCGTTAATGGGTGCAATATTTCAGTTTCAAAATGTCAAGAGTTCTTCCAGTACTAATACAGAGCATTTCCAATTCATTCCAAAGGAGATTCTCCAGCGTCTCCTGTTCCGTTCTGGCGTGAGAGGAAAATTTGATGGTTAAGGTTCCAATTGCAGACAGTAAATCGAGGCTGCGAGGCTGCCCACAGGCACAGTGCGAGCGCCAGGCCATTTGTTTCGCCTTTTTCCCTTTTTTTAAAATTGAATCAGGTCATAAAGCAGCAGTTCAGAAATGTACAAGAGAATTCTGATAATGAGTTATAGCACATCTACTGTAATTCAATGCTGGCAGTGAAAAGAAGTAATTAAAAACAGGTACAATTATAGAAAAGGCACCAAGAGCACTGACCCCAGTTTTTTTTTTTTGCCACAATCTTTGTTTTTACTCTTCTTTTAAAGACACCACTTTCAAAGCTTCCTATGTGTGAATATTTTTTGGCTTCACAACAAGCCTTGCGTTTAAACATTGCAGTTGGTGGCCGGGATCAAGCAAGAACAACTATTCCAAAACTAACAATCTCAAATTTACACAAGTTCATTCAGAAATTTCAAACTGCCACGAGCAGGACAAACAGACAGGAGCAGTTTCTGATCTCAGACACATGCACGTGACCCACAAGTAATGACACGGACTTCAGGAGTTTCTTCCCTTACATTCCTGTGTAATGAAGATCAGAACTGGTTCCCATTGTTGAGAATCTGTGACAGTTTTAAATTAGTAGTTCAATTTTAAAAAAATCTAATTTCTTTGGCTCCTCACTATGTGGAAATAGCAATATACCATGACACCCCTACAGGATCAGTTTGCATCTTTTTTTTAAGTTTTACTTAATTTTTTAAAATTTTTTGTGCAATTTTTATTACATTTTCTGACTTCCAGCAGGAGATATGAAAATGTGAAACATATTTTCTACTTTCGTACTATTTATTTATTTTTTTTCATTTTATGTTCATTCTAAGTGTTCTTTATTGGAGTGAGTGTATGGTGTTAAGCTAGATACGGTTTTTGTACTCTTATGATTATCTGCTTTGCAAAAGTAACTTAATTTTCTTAAGCAATATTAGCATTCACATTACTTGGCACCATTGGCAAAAAAAAAGAAAAAAAAAAGACGGGGGTAAAAAAAAAAAGAAGGAAGGAATACATAAATTAAACCCAACTGAACCAAACTCCTGGTAGCCAAAATCAAATGTAAACATATCCTTTTTTTCTTTTTTTTTTTTTTTTAAAGTAATGTTGCTCTGCCTTTTTTTCCTAAGTCTAAATACAGTAGCTCTTTTTTTGCCATTTAGTCATGCTTTAGCAAAAATGTTCTTCTAAAGAACATTTAAAATAAAGTTTCTTATAGTGAAATAAAGTTTTTGTTTCATTTTACAGACCATAGCCACTAATGCTTTGCTTTGTTCATTTCTTTTTCTTGAGTTCATGCACATATCTCTTTAATATATACAATATGTACAAACAATACATCCACACTCTTCTCGTTCATTCAGACAAAACTATACAAATAATAATTTTATCTTGCCAAGTTATTGACCCTTTGTGAATAAAATATTTAGTAATTAATCAATATATTCCCTTTCAAATATTTTTTTCTCATTTTCCATTTCTACCTTCTATATATACAGAAACTGCCCAGATTTTGATGAAGTAGCCAAAATAAGAAATTTACTGGCCAGAATGCAGCACCACTGATCTTTAGGTGGCATAAAATGTCCAGGCAACATATGTACGTGACTGCAAAATGACAAGAGGTTTGACAAGTACATAAGAGAAAAAGCTACATGTTTTACAAATTATTTAAGAACTTAATTAAAACAATAGTACATGAAGGTAAGGCTAGAAAATAAAGTGCTGAATATGAGAGAAAGTACATGGCAGTTGATATGTTTGCAGGTTCTAGTAAAAATACAAAAAAAAATGTGTAAAACTTGCTTAAGCTGCTCTCTCCGTTCCTCATGCAATACCCGTGTCTCTCATACACCAACCCCTCCTGTAAGTTCCCACGGGATGTATTAAAAACCTGCAGATTTAAAAAGTTGCATTAAGTGTGCTGTAGAGGTTTAAATAAAACACAAAGGACAGGAGTGCGAAGGAAATGAGGATGCATGGACCCAATAAAGATGTACTGATCTAAGCCCCTCCACTGAGACTCTCAAAGCTTCAGTTTCTTGGAGATGACTGACAGGTGCAGGAACAGCATTCTTGTGTTGCTTGTGCATTCCCACCTTTTCTGAACAATATTTTTGGTATAATATTTGTACAGTTCCACATGTTGTTTAATACAGCCCTATATGAAAAGGATAATTAATCGCTTCTTCCTTCCTTCTCGGAGAATGAAGCAACTCACGATTTCCTCCTGGTGTCTTGTTTTCCCCACGATCCAACAGAAGATTGAGTTCCAAGATGTCTTGCTGAACAAATTAAAAGTTGTCCATGAAAGTGCAAATGCAATGACCAAAACATTACTGTTAAAATCCTGCAGCTGGTATTTCCAGAACTGCAGTGGGTATTTTTGTTGTTGTTGCATGTCTCTGCTAAAAACAGAAAATGAAAACAGTCTGAAAAGCAATGTCACATTGCTACGGGATGCTGCTGCGTATCTTCAAGTTCCTTGGCCTTTTTCAATTCTTTCACTCTGAAAAAACAAAGAGGAGCTATGTAACACTTCTATTACAAATCTCTTGAAGACAGAACAATCAGAAGGATTCATCACTCCAACCTCCCGTGCAGAAGAGGCAGCTCCCAGAGACACGACAGGAGGGTAACGCCTTCCCAACACCACAAACAGTTGGAAGCACAGGAACGGGCCACTGGAGATCCCAGACAAACCCATTTGGAGAGACACTTGGTTCCAGCTACTGTTTTCCCCCAGTACTGGCAACTACAGCTGGGTTTTGTTCTGGTGTTGGCCTGATTGCCTGAGGTTTCCTGGACTGCTGTTCACTGCCTGACCCTGCAGCTGCTTCCTATTTGTCACGGCAAAGGGGCTGTTCAGTGCCGAGCCCTTTTCTCCACACAGTGCTGAGGCAGTGACAGCGCAGTGGGGGGCAATCAGTCTGTCCAGCTTGGAAAGGAAGCCTGGTGTTGATACAAGAATTTAACTTAAGAAAGTCTTTATGTGCAAGCAGAAGGACCGGTATGGGTGTGAAGAAAGGTCCTTTGTTTCACAAGTACTCCAGCTGCTGGTGCCTGTATGTTTTACCATGCTGCTGGGAGTGTGTCTGTGTATTTTCCCAGCAGTGCAGGATGCTGGATGCTGTGTGCCAGCACAGGGATATGAACCTACAGTGTGGAAGTCACTCTTCCTAGATGTGGCCTTGTGCCCCAGTTCTCAATTCTCTCAAATGCATGCCATACATTACCTCCTCTAACCCGTCAGCACAAGAACTAAACCACCACTGAAAGCCGAGAAAGTTAAAAATTAAGTTAAAGGATGAAGAAAAGGGAATAATTTCAATCCCATCGAGTGAAACAGCTCTGCACTGGAGCTGGGCAGCAGCAAAACCTCTGCTCAGGCTGAGAACTCGGCTGTGTGTCAGTGCAGGCCCCCTGCAAAGGAGCCAGACCAAATCCAGAGGTACTTCCATGCTGCCCTTAAACCCAAAGGTGCCCAGCTGTGCTTGGGGCTGGCTCTGCCTTCGCTTGCAGGGAGTTCCTCTGCAGTGAGGTCCCTTTGCCACCTGCCTCTTACATGTCCTCCCTCTGCTCCTGCAAGGGGAAGTCCCCCACAAAAGGAGCAGATTACAGCTCAAAAATAAAGGTGATCTAGCTAAGCATGTATAGGCTCAAGTGCTCGTGTGATGTTGCAAAAACTTGAAAGGACAAGTAACAAAGGTGTAGTACAAAAAATAGTGTAAGAGATGCAAATCTGTGCAATGCAACCAGCTACAAGTGAAAGAATTTAACAAAGCCCAAGTAAATAAAAGTAATAAAACATGTCAGCAGAGCTGAGAAGCAGCAGTGACAGTTTGTAGCTACTGTGCGTAGACTTACACCCACACATCTTTTTTTGGCTCTTGCCTGCTAATATAAGGATACAATGAAGGCTATAAATTGATCTCTATAAATAGACCTCCATTTCACCGTTTTATTTATTCATTTTTCTGCATGTACTATTAGTCAGAACCACAGTGAAAAGGGAGCTGGCTGCTTCTACCTCTGTTTTAGCTAACTCAAAGCTCTAGCACTCAAATGCATTCTCCGTATTTGTGAAATGTGGCCAACGGGTCACATCAGACTAACCTGCATGCAGGTTAAACCTTTGTTAATTATCTTAATTCCACTGTTGGAGAATATCATGTATGGAAAGACAGAGGGCTCTGCTAGTCCAAATGCACAGAGTGTGTTCAGAGTCTGAAGGCCACTGCTGAAAGGGCCCTGGCATTCCTGAAATCTGAGCCCAGCACAGGAGCCCAGAAGGCTCTCCCGGGTGCCAAGCAGTGCTCTGGTCCCCAGGCTGAGGAAGGCACAAGGCAGCCAACAGCACCAGGGGTTCTCAGTTCCTACTTGGACAGTGCTACGCCGAGCCTGACTGCCTGCTACAACTTTACAGAGAAATCTTCTACAGAAGATTTTGGCTCTACACAAGCTGGTGTCTAAAAGAGCCTGTTGACATCAAGAGAGTGGAGGCTTCAGCACTGCACGAGAAGGCAGCAACAAGCCTCTGCTCAGGCTGACAGCCTGAGTTCTATCTAAGTTCATTGGGGTTCTTCATGCTGGGTACAGCCAGATCCCCTTTTCATCGCAGGTAACAGGAGGGCTGGCACAGTAAGCCAAAAACAGTCACAAATTACAAGCTACTCATCTTCAGTCTATCTAGTTTTATTTTCTTGGAGCAGAAAAGCAGCCTCTCCCTTGAATTTATAACCAATATTTCTAGTAGTGCACCACTTAGAAGAAGCAGGAGAGCCAAAATCCCTGGTGCTGTGCTAGGAAAGGTGTTGTGCCTCTGTGCAATGGACAGTTTTTAAGTCTTAGATTAACTGTGTTTAAGACACCATCAATTAATGCATGATTTGCAGTGCAACTTCCAAGTGTTTTCTGTTGCACTTCAGTACTGTAATGTAAAATTAACCTGTTATTATCGATCTCTCACTGAGAACATGCACATTTAGTAAGCTGGTGGCTCTTCCACTGAGACATGCTACTCCTTACTTCAGCACTTCACATGCAAGGGCTACACTAATGAAGCACTTTTGCTGGAAGAATGCAAGACATGCTCTGCTGCAAACTTCAACCTACAGCATGCAATTTCTGTACTGGTGCAGAACTATTCCATCTGTTTGCCTGGAACACACATGCCAACAGAAGTGAATTACTGCAGCACTCAGCGTTTGCACTAATACAGGTCCTGTTCAGAAACAGAGAATCACAGAAACATAGAATGTAAAGGGTTGGAAGGGACCTTAAAGATCATCTAGCCCCAACTCCCCTGCCACGGGCAGGGACACCTTCTACTACAGCAGGTTGCTCAAGGCCACATCCGACCTGGCCTTGAACACTTCCAGGGATGGGGCAGCCACAGCTTCTCTGGGCACCCTGTTCCAGTGTCTCATAACCCTCACAGAAAATAATTTCTTCCTAATATCTAACCTGAAGTTCTCCTCTTTCAATTTGTATCAATTACTCCTCATCCTATCACTACAGTTCTGGATGAAGAGTCCCTTTTCAGCTTCCCTGTAGCGTCCTTCAGACACTGGAAGGTGCTGTGAGGTCTCCACACAACCTTTTCTTCTCCAGGCTGAGCAGCCCTAACTTTCTCAGCCTGTCTTCGTAGGAGAGGTGCTCCAGTCCTCTTATCAACTTCATGGCATACTTTGGACTTGCTCCAATAGTTCCACATCCTTCTTATGCTGGGGACAACAGAACTGTGTGCAGGACTCTGAAAAGAGCAGAGTAGAGGGGGAAAATCCCCTCCTCCCCTGCTGCCCACACTCCTTTGGATGCTGCCCAGGACACGATCGGTTTCTGGGCTGGGAGCACTCAGTGCCAGCTCAGGGTGAGTTTTTCATCAACTGTGACCCAAGTCTTTCTCCACAGGGCTGTTCTCAATCACTTCTCCCAACCCGTCTGTGTGTGTGGGATTGCCCTGACCCAGGTGTAGGACCTTGCACTTTACTTTGTTGAACTTCCTGAGGTTCACACAGTCCCACCTCTCCAGCCTGTCCAGGTCCCTCTGGATCCATCCCTTCCCTCCAGTGTGTGACTACACCACACAGCTCCGTGGTGTCAGCAAACTTGCTGTGGGTGCCCTTGATCCCACTGCCCATGGCACTGATAAAGACGTTGAACAGCACTAACCCCGCTACTGATCCCCACTCAGCACTGGCCTCCGCTGGCCTCCACATAAACCACTGACCACAGCTCTTTGCATGTGACCAACCAGACAGTTCTTCATCCACCCAGTGGTCCATCCTTAAAACCATGTCTCCAATTTAGAGACAAGGATGTCGTATGGGACAGTGTCAAACGCTTTGCATTTGCAACACGTTCCTTGGTCAGGTGTGATTTACACCATTTACATGCAGGTGTGATAACGACTGCTGAAAAACACAGACACAAAATAGTACAGAATTTCCCTAAGGGTATGAACTGAAATCTGCCACAGGTACATTACTGAAAGATGCTATTTAGCATGTAATGGCTTAAAACAAACCCGGCATTCCACAGCATTTACACACTTGGGCCTCAAGATGAGAGCCATCCAAATTCACTAAGCTACCATGTTTTTTTTATTAATAGATCTCTTTGTTCAATATATGCAATAGTGCGTGTGTCCCACTGCAGGGGAAGTGCAGGTAGGTACTGTGAGCCCTTTATTCCATTAACACACTGCCTGGTACATACGGAAACTTGCAGTCTGCAGCTGTCAGTCTCTCCTCCTCTCTCCAGAGCTGGCCCTGGGATGCCAGGGAAGTTCTTCCTTCTCCTGGCAGCTGGTGCAGGGCAGCCCTGCTCACCACAGGCTCTGCAGCAGGCACAGTTCACAGTGAACTGAAATACCTCCAAATGTTACCAAAAATGGAACCAATCCATGGCCAGAGTGTCACTAGGGAAGCACTGAGGTGATTGTGAACACCATGCTGCTTCCTCAAACCACGATAAGCAGGAGGTGCCAGAACCAGTGCATGCACCAAGGTAATCCATTTGCTTTATCCGAAACGCTTTGTCAAGAGATTCTAAAACTAGCTGTCTTCAACCAATTAATTCTTTCTTGGATAGTCTGTACTGCAGCCTTTCCTGTGTCTTTGAAGGCCCTTCAGTCTTTTCTTAACTCTTCTTCTCTTGAGTTCCTCACTCAGTGGCCCTTTGATTTGATTGCAACAATATAAAATCTCAATAGCAGGGGCTGGTACTTCCTCTTCATTAATACTCAGTGTAATAAACCCTCCAAGTTTTCAACTGCAGTTAAAAAATACAGGTTGACCAGGGAAGAGTTTTGGACAAATTAGGACCCTTGAGAATAGAAATCTTCTGAGTACGTGCTGCTACGAGAGATTTTAAGTGAACAATACAGCACTGCCTTCATGCTACAAGGCAATCTTCTTTGGTTACCATTTTTCCACTCTTAAATTGAGGCAGGGGAAGAGAACCAAAGTGTAGCATTTGCGGTTACAAGCGTTAATAAACTGCTCTAAGAAAAAAGAACACTCCTGGGATTTATAGAATTGAACAGCAGAAAAGAATGTTCTTAGAGAAGATTGGTAGATTTGCAGTGAGACTCTTATTTTTTTAAACAACAGAGGAAATGAGGGCCCTGAAAGTGATAGCAGCAGGCCAGGTGCTGCTGGATGGTGTGCAAACCTCTCCAGGAGTCTACAAGCACTGTCACGCTGGCTTGGATCACTTCTGGGAGTGCCTCCCTGAGCTGAATGGGGGCTGGAGTGAGGACAGCTCAAGTGACACCCAGCTGCGAGTGGAACACCCCAGAATAGGAAACAGAACCTGGCTTTTGCAGGTCTTCAAACACAAAAGCACCATCCTATGCCAGCCGCTCTGAAACCATGCACAAAACTGCAAGGACCGTACATCCGACTTCGCACTGATGAAGCCTTGAACAAACGCCTCCTCAGTAACATATTCTCTAGACAGTAAGCACTTCTAAGGCACAAAGTTATTCCCTCTGCAGGTGCTGAAGAGCAGATGGAAGGAAAAAGCACGTGCAATAGAGATGACTACTGCTAAGGTGTCTGAAATCACAGCCATGGTGCTGACATACAGAAAGAAGAGAAGATGATTTCAAACATGAGCTTTGAACCCTGACTCTTGGGAGATACGTCCTGGTTCCCAAACTGCTCCAGCCAGCCCAAGTTTCTGCCTTTCACACTGTGTTGCTCATTTGGACACCGTACAGGGGGTGCATCAGTATGTGCTGAAGCAATGTAGAAAGCAACAGCCCCAGCGAGTGGCAGCTCCTCTCCCCGTGCCCTCCCCAGGCCTGTACGAGGTGTCAGCAAATGAACCAGCCCTACTCAGGAAAAGTCACAGCAAACGATGGCTTCATGGGTAAAGCGTAACACAAAGCTGCTTCATCAGAGTGACTCCGTAATGCCCAGCCAGGGAAATGCTGAATGAGTCCCAATGCTGAAGATCAGTTTACAGGACAGGGTGCAAGAGCCAGAGAAGGCTGGCTGGCGAGTTACCTGTTGCTCTGAGAGCTGAAATGGCCTGTGGGATATTTAAGACAAGGGAGATCTTGCCTTTTTCCAGATACCTCATTTAGGCAGCAAAACAAAAAAGACAGAAAGGCCCAATAAGAACGACACCCGAGAGCACGCGGTCTGCAATTTAACACACACATCTGAGCTCCAAATACATTCAGCCCCTGCAAGAGGTAAATGAAAAGAGAAATTACTTTGAAAACTCTTGTTGCAGGTACAGTGACCCATATCCCCATATGACATTTTCACACATCGTCCTGAACTCAAACAAATGGGACTTTCCTACCCCTTGAAATTTTCCCCCGTTCTCAATCTTACTAAGAGATGCGAGAAAGCAGGTACCTCAATGCAATGCCTGCTGCAAGGCACAGATTAAAACCACATAAAAAAATACAAGTCCCAGATGCACAGGAGTAGGAAAAGGTTCGTTGCTAAAATGCCAAAAGAGGGAAGACTATGCAGAGAACAACAAAACATGGCAGATGTTGTTTGTTCAGGCATGAAATGCAGCTGTACTTACCAGAGAACTGACTTCAGATGCTACACACTTGCTCCCCAAAACTGGAGAGCAGCATTTAATCAAACCATGAGAACATGGTAGGGTAAGGGGGTCTATTTGTACATGGAAGGTGAATGAAGACAGTTTTTATTACTCATGATCACAGGCAACAAGTGCACTTGTTCTGCCCCAGAGAGGAACTTTTGCTGTAGGCAGAAGGTGCCTCACTGGTCACCACCTAGTGATGGGAAAGACTCGCTCCTTGTGGTCTGCTCCAGATCATCTCCTGCCAAGGGTCGGGCAGAGAGGATCACACCGCAAGCAGCTGTGCTATTTGTTCATCTCCACACCCAGAGTGGGAGCAAAGCTCTCTTCTGCAGGAGGCTACAGTGGATAGTTTGACTGATATGCAGCCAAACATTTGTGTAGTGGAGCATGGTGAGTAGCTGAAATCCCTCCACTGAAGCAGGTTTCCTTAACTGTTACTTAAAGGCAACAGCAACTGGATGGAGTTTTTTCTCCCCTAGAAGGTATTTTAATTTCTACTGCAGAAGGATACCAAGTCTTGTCTCACAAGAGTTGGCCAGTAAAACCTCCTGCCTCTCCTTCTTTACTGATCCTGGTGTAATGTCACCCAAATAAATCCAGAAAAAAAAAAAATCAATCAATCTGGAAAGGTTTTAAAACTGAAACCCAGGAGCAACTGCTGCGACCATTTATCTGCACGCTCCAACAGCACGTGTACAGAAAACACCCTGTTCGTGTACTACAGACAGACACGTCTGCAGGCATTCCCTCAGCACGAGGGGCTGTGTCAGCCTGTGCACATCAGCAGGCCTGGGGATGCTCTTCATGTGTGTGCACGCCAGCAGCAGACACACACAGGGTGTTACCAGAGTGCAAAGCAGCAAAGAACGTTTTGCTATTACAGACTTACTTTGGCAGAACAGCAGTCAGTACATTTTGAGATAGCTCACAGTTTGCTTTTTCCAGACAGAGAGCCGCCCCATTTCCCCATCAATCACATGTCACTGGTCATTCCAGGCAAAACCTGCAAATGCTACCAAACTTCCAGAATCTGCTTCCTGCTAATTTTTTATATGCTGTTCCATACACAAAGCCTTAGAAGCACAACAACTGTTTCTCCTCTAATACCAGCCTCTGCTGACAGCAGCCCCTGCCCTCAGGGCATGTCTGGGCCTTTGCCCTCATTTCATCCAGTTCCTACTTCATCTGTTATTAGTAAAAACTCCAAATTTTAACTTGTAAAGAAACGAGGACATACAACAAAAAATGGTAGCATAGAAGTCACAGTTTGGAAACAAATGTCATTAGCTGCTGCTTCTTTGTTAGCCTAAATAGTTAAACAAAGAATGGTGTCTCCAACAGGCTTAAGCCCAATTCATGCTCTCACTCTTGAGTCTTGAAAATTATCTCTGCAATTCCAAGTCAATAAAACTCCGTGATCAACAACGAAGTTTTCTTTTTAGAACGTTACATGGAAGCAGGGGTCCAGGCCACCCCTCCCTTGCTGGAAACGGGAGCAATAACCACACAAACAGTGATGTTTCTGATGGCAGTTTTTGACAAAAACCCCGCTGCCCTAATGACCTCTCATGTGCAAGATGGAACAGAGCAGCCTGCTGGCAGCTGAGGCACATGCCCTGAGAGACCTGCCACAGGAATTCTCCCGCTGATACCTAAAGATTTTTAGCTTTTTCATGTATTTGTACCTTTGCAGATTTTTAATACAGAGTTTTATAGTTTCTAGCACCTTCTTACCCTTTTCCACACTTTAAAACAATAGCTAACCCTTTTGAACACATTATGTCACATTCCTGAAATTCTATTTAATCTTATCTTCAAGAAAAGAATTTCTAACAAGGACATCTTGTTTTGCACCAGTGAGAATCAAAACAAGATACAGGGCAAAGAACCTCCTGGAGACGTGGGTCACCAGAGCCTCCTACTGGATGTACCTGCTAGATAGACTAATTAATTAACCTTATAAAAATTGTAGAAATCCTATACCGCATGTGTAGGTGCTAAAAAGCTAGAAGCAGAGAAATTCTTCAGCCTTTTCTCAATATTCTGTGAGCAGACTGTCTTTCCCATGTAAACTATTTTAAACAAGGTCACAGTTTCATAAACTTCTTCCACCCGCAAGTTGTTTTGCAAGACTGTTATGGCTTTGACTTTGAAAATATTTTGGAATCGGTATCTTAGAACTTGGCCAATCCTCTCAAGGGATGGATGGCCGAGGAACCAATTACCTATTGCCACTCAACACACTTTTTGCGATCTATCCTATATAGTAGTCAGAAAATTATTAAAAAAGAAGCTTCGGCTTCCACCTGTTCATGAGCCTGGACTCTGTGGCGTTTTCTTCGTGCGCCTCGGACGTAACAGCGACACACATGTGTGCCTACCTATGCTTTCTGCATCTGAAAACTTTCATTAAAGAGTTGCTCTTTATATTATCACTTTAATATTGTTTGGAAAGCTTTTCTTTTTGATTCCAGGCAGCACCACCTCTTGCCACCCTGCTGTCACACAGCCAACCAGCCACTAACGTGACTGAGCACACAGGTGAGTGGGCTCTTCATGCTGAGAATGAGACTCCCAACAGAAGCTCTCTTGGCACTTCCTATAACACAGTTACAGCATCTTCACGTCATTTTTTTTGTTTTCCTTCCCAATATGTGGGTTAACAAACGAGAGAAACAGCTGTCAAAAAGCTGGCCCTATAAGGCAACCAGATGTGCAACTTACCAAAGACCAACTTCTAGAAGATAAGCACTGGTGCTTAACCACCTTTGGGAGTAAAAAGCAGTGTGAGGAGCTCTTCTGCTTCATCTGGCTCAGGCAGAAATAAACACCCATTTAGAGCAGGCTGCATCTGTACTGCAGCTTCCTACGATCTACCCTGAATGCTGCTGCAGTCCACGACAACGGAACTCGCTGAGTGTGTTTGAGTGCAGACACTGTCAAATTCCAACATCTACTCACAGCCCTTTTGGATACTGAAAAAATACCGCACCGACAACGCCATCTAAGCATGCCCATGATGAATATACATGTCCTTTTTCACACATTCATGCATTGGTAACATCTACTGCAGAGCTCTGTCCTGTTACAAAAGCAGCAGTGTTAGTCATTGCAGTAGGGTTAGTTTATACAGGATTCTTTCATATAATTAATGGAGGTGAAACTTACTGGCATATCTCGGCCGCAGCCCCATGCAAGCAAGCAGAAAGCAAATATATTTAAAATGGAAGAGAGGAACTGGCTAGCAGGCAGCTACACTCACCCTTTTGTACAGCCTATGGTCCACCAGAGGGCTTCAGAGTGCAAAACAATACCAAAGAGCCATTAGACACACATGGCAACAACCGTACCTTACCCAGAGCTTCGCTTCAGGGAGGAGGAGACAGCACTTCTGCTTGCCTGGAGAGAAAGAACCCTTCCCACTCCTGCCTACGGGACTCCTCTTTACCAGTGAAGAGCAGTCCTGTGTTTAGGTGCTTTAGGGCAGAAAGTTATAAGCAAGTAGAAAAAATGCAACACTGTCACCCTCGAGGCATTGCTAGCTGCATCCTGCCTTCCCTTGCAGCAATCATCTCTTTTCTATCTCATTCCAAATGCTACTCCATAGAAAACACTGCAGATCCTAATCCCAGCTTAGCAATGGTCTAGATATCCCCCAGAAGAGTAAAAGTTTCCTACAAATCAGAGAAAGAACAGGGAATAGGAGGTTACCTTCCCAGTGCAAGCTGACTGTACCATACATGAATTCAGCTCAGCAAATCCAAAACCATTTGGAGCTCCTGGATTTCCTTGCAGCTCTAGATGTGTCACATCTGGGGATCACTAAGTAGGAGGAGTCTTCCCAAAATCATTAACTATGCAAAGCTTTGGTTCTGCCTCAGGACAGCGAGCCTGGAGGCAGCTCAGCTCACAGGAGGTGTTAGGGGCAAGCTTCAGGCTGGAAGTTAGTCAAGTACAAGCTGACAGGTTTGGGCACCATGGGAAGATGGATGAAGCTCTCCTGGGAGGCCAGGAAGTTTCTGTTTCTCATTCTCAACAAACAACACTTCTGTGACAAATCATGTTGATACCGTGTTATGCTGATGCATGTTTTTCACCAGATTTTTGGGAATATGATAATAGATGGATAAATATGGGGGTTTTGTTTAAAGTCAAAAGGAAACAATACATGTCTGACAGTCAGAATGACTCCTGCTGATGAATGATCCCTTTTGTCTCCACGACACCTGAGAATATTTGGCTACTACAACTCCAGTATCTTCTCTAAGAGTATATTCAGCTAAAACTTACACCTTTTCTGATTTTCATCAACATCTATGAATCCACTACTGAGAGCTCCAACTACAGAACCTCTTATTAACTCTCCCAAAACACCTGAAATACCTTCTGCTCAGGAAACAAACACTAAGTTCAAGGGATCAGATCCCTGAGGTGATCAGAATCACATTTGAGATATTAAGCCTTTGTGCCAAAAAGTTACTAAGCAAAATAGGACAAGATGACCATTTAAGCTCTTCTGAATGCAAGCAGAGAAAGAGTTCTCCTAAGTGGCTTAAAGTAGACTTTGATCAATTTTAAACAGGTAAAAAACCCCACCAAGCAGACGGTTGCCAGGGGAAACCCTGAATAAATCTCACCTAAAGGTACAGAATAAGCTCTCAAGAGTAATTTTTTGGCCCAGCAACAGAATCTGCTCACGGACAGAAACCTAGGTTAAACCATTTCATTTTTTGAAGGTTGCATTTCTGAATTTTAAGAATTTACTGCCTTCTCACTTAGCTCACTCTCCTTACAACAGACTGCAGCTGGCTTTTGCAGCCTCTTCCCCCAGCTCAATCAACTGACAAATCTGCTACAAGATCCTGTTTGTTTGATGTTCCTGTGCATGCTCTCTTTTCTTCCACTCCCTCAGATTTTCCAAAATAGTTGTCATTTCTATTCCTTGCACAAGGCACTGCGGTTTAACACGTGGCTTCACAGTGCCATTTTTATACTACAGAGCATTAACTAACATTAGGTATTAGCTGTTAAGGCTCACCCCTGGATGTTCAGAAGCTTGGATGGCTGAAGTGTTTCCTTCTGGAGACTGAGGCTTTCTTAATTTCTTGTTTATAGCAGCAGTGTGCTAATTTTGAGCAATACAAGAGAAGACTGCAATGAGATTCCAACAAGCACAAAGAGTGCGAGGCTCTTAGCCCAAGTACCAGTGCCATCCTCATCAGCTGTACCCTGAGTGAGTGTCACACTGGACACATGGGAGACTGAAGGGATATCATCAGGAGGCTTACACAGAGGTGATCTGAAACTTACTTAGCATCCTAAGCTTTATTACTCTACCCTTACAAAGAGGTAAGCAAGAAAAGTCAAGCAGGGAGGAATAATGTCATTATTAAGACACAAAGAAAATTCAGAAAGCTTGAGGAAGAGCAGGTGAGAAGGAAGCAATTCTACCTGGTACCCCAGTGTACCTGCACCACAAGGCAGCTCAGAAAGAGGGTTGCAGAGCCAGGTGTGGGAAGGAATGGATGCAGGTGCTCTTGCCAGGATATGGCTGTGCCAGGGGAAGCGCGAGGATCTGCCCGTCAGGACAGGGAGCAAAGAAGAAAACAGATCAGTCTGAGTCAGCTGAGATGCTGGAGCAAGTGAAGTTCTGTTCTATTACGTAGATGATCTGTGTAATTTCCAGTACTATAGTTTCCCTTACAGTTGTTTACACAAGCAAAAGGCTTCCAATTTGTCTTCCAAATCCTGCGTGGCAATAAAGTTCTAAGAACCCGATTTGCTCAGTTTGTCACTGACTGCAGAGAGCAGAGGAACCAGATCCCTGTGAGGTTCCAGCAGCCTGAGGAGCCCGAGGGTCTGCGAGATACTAAAGCAGTGTGACCCCAGGAACACAGATGCAGCTCAAGTGAACAGAGCATGAAGTGTACATTCTGTTGGAAAACGTGTTCCTGCTTGCTAGAGCTTTTTTGGCAAGCAGAAGGAAAAGGGGGAATGAGACCCAAATCTGTCACATTTCTTATCAGTTCTATAAATCTGGTAAACTTACGCATTTTTCAAGCAGATTCTGAATGCTGCTTTTGTCATTTTGGTAAGTCTTACTTTCACTTTTACCATTTACCAATGCCACAATGCTCCTGTTCAAATATGTTAATTACTAATGATAGATATATCAACACAGTTTTAAACTCTTATGATTGCTTGGAGAAAATATGTGACCATAACCCTGTTATCATTTCTGTTTTAGAAGGAAAAGCAAGGCAGTTTTGAAACACTGTTAACATCTTCAGTGGAAGCAAGTCACTTTTTCCCTTTGTTGCATCCTAGCCAAGAACCATGGATGAACTCCCAAGCAACCACAACCAGTAACTGAGTGCCCGTGGACACGGACAGGACTGCACTGCTGCAGAAATTCAAGCACTGCGCAACGTGATGTGAGCCAGAGAGAGCCTAATGACACTAAATCTCCCCTGCTCCTGAATTTCTGTCTGGAACTCCCCAAGAGCTAAACCCAGCCCGCAGGGATGCCCAGAGCAGTGACCGCACTGCTGGAGAGAGGAGACTGACCCTGGGTCTGGCCTGCAAACTTCGGTGGTGCAAATGAGCAGAGTCTCTCTACAAAGGGACGAGGAGACACTGAGAAAGAGGAAGGCAATGAGCTGAAGTCAAGAACTCTTGGAATCACGGGCAATTTGAGCCCTGCAGAGTCTATGCTACTCAACAGCTGGAGTCCTAACTGAGTCCAGTTGGAGTGCATGGCACACCCTGGATGTTGTTGGGAAGCCCAGGGACACAGCCAGACCGGCAGCATTCTCTGGGCCTGTGTCCGAGTCAGCTGTAAGAGCCTCTGTCAGGCTGACCCCAGAAACTCCCTGGATGAAAACGTAGCTCCCCCAGGGACTGCCTGGATCTCAAGCAGATCTGAGAGGATACAGAAGTTCTGAACCTCCAGGACGTGCTGCACAACAAACACAACAGAACAAGACCTTTGGTCTCTTCCACATGCCCTGACGAAAGCAAGAAGTCGCTCGTGCTTCTTCATCACTAACTGTGGCTGTTTCAAGTGCACTTGCAATCAGCCTGGGAACTACAAAGCCCTCTTTCTTGTCCACACATGTTACTTCCCACTGAACCTGCACGTAAAATGTACTTCCACAGCACAAGCCACACTGACCTTCTGCAAAGCGCAGCTTTGAAATCCTGCAATAAGGACTGACACTGTTTCTAAGAGTCTATCACATGCCTCTCTAAGAGCTCTCCTTGTTAAATGTCACTGGGCTGAACTAAACATGCTTCAAAATGCATCAGGTGTGACCAGCTCCTGAGTGGATGAAATGCATGGGTTGTGAGAATGGAGAGGGCAGAGTCAGAAACACCGGAATTCACCACTGTCTAGGCAGAGTCCCTCTTTGCAACTTGATCATATAGGGGATCCTTTCAGCTAAAAACCAAAGCAAACACCCTGCTGGTATGGCAGTGCTGGCTGCCACAGGGGAGCACTCTGGCAAGCCTGTGTTGCTCCACGCTGGCATCATCTTCATGTTTGTGGAGTGGCTGATGTGAACTAACCTGTGCTGCTCTGCTGCCACATCCCACCTACCCACATGGAAAAGAACACGCACTTGAGGAGAGCCAACCAAACGATTCTGTGACCAAACTAAAGGCATTTCCAGCACACACCAGATGTCATCACATTTTGCACTTTCCCACATACCATGAATGCTTTGTGCAGCACTCAGAAGCTGTAGCTATGATTTAACAAGCTTTTTTTTAGACTTCCTCAAGTCCAGCTTTTAAAGTCAAACAACCTGGACTGTTTTACATTATAAGCAATGGAGCTGTACACAATTCTCTTTCAGCAACAGTCCTAAGTTAAAGATTTCACTTTTGACAGTGCATCTTGGAAACAGCTCGGCTTTGTTCTTTGATTAGAAGATCTGTAGTGAGCTGGTTCTATTGTGTTTACATTGCACTCATTGCAGACACACTTGAATATTGTCACATTGCTCTAAGGAAGGGCAGATACCAAAAGATAGTGTCATACCTGTGGCGGCAGCGTCGTAAAAACCGCATAATCTTGCGAGCAGCTTGATCCTGCTTCTTGGTAAGCAGACTGCTTCTAAACACAAAAAACCCCAACACTGAAGTGTAGGCAAAACTGGGGAAGAATACTACTAAATGCAAGAATAATTATCCTGTGAACCACAGTCCTTTTCCCACTGGCCTTTGTCTGTGAAGCACAGCACAGCCTCGAAGAGCATAGGAACAATTTATATAAAGATCCCAGCAGCATCAACGCCCCCGGGGCTCACCTGAGTTTCTGCTGTACGATGGTGGCCGCCCGACGGTTTTGCCTCCTCTTGCCACACTCTTTGTAGCTGCGATAGTACTGCTGGATCAGCATCGCGGCTCGTCGGCTCTGCTGGAATTTTTTCTGCTCATAATAACTTCGGAATTTGCTCTGGATAAGAATGGCAGCTTGCGTCATCTTTTTATAAAGTGCATACTACAACAGAAACAAAGAGAAGCTGAGGCATCCCAGTAAGACCAGTAAGAAGCAGGTTCCTACGGTGAAAGACTCTTGAGCCCCTAAGACGTGATGAAAAGCAAATGAGTATCTATTCCCCGACTGGGAATTGTATGACAAAACAGTGACAGCAAACTGGAACAACTGTAAGATTAGGGGCAGAACTTTCTCTGCATCAAGAAAAATAAAACTATCTGTTTTGCTGCCTCTGGAACAGTCTGACTGGATTAATGGAATCATAGAATAGTTTGTGTTGAGAGGAATCTTTAAAGGTCATCTAGTCCAACCCCTCCAACATAAACAGGGACATCTTCAAGTAGATCAAGGTTGCTCAGAGCCCCATCCAGGGACAGGGCTTCTACCACAGATCTGGGCAACCTGTGCCAGTCACTCACCAACCCCACTGTAAAAACTTTCTTCCTTGTATCTAATCTGAACCTACCCTTTTTCCGTTTGAAACCATTAACACTTGCCCTATTGCAACAGGCCCTACCAAGAAGTCTGTCCCCATCTTTCTTAAAAACCAAACAACCCCAAAATACCCCCAAAACCACAAGTTATAAGTGTAATACTGAGCCTAAGACACAGGCAAAACTAAATCTCATCAGAAATCCGTAACAAGCATCCACTGAACTCACAGATCTGCACGAGCGATCACACACTTCCCAAATTACATCTAGCACTGTATTATTTCTAGCCGTGTGATCCCAAGTAAAGCAGGCACAAACTCTTTAAAAGAAAATCTTTATTCTACATCCTTTTCCTCTCACAGCATGCAAGGTGATAACCACTTAAGAGAAACCATGTGCATACATGCATATTTTTAAGTCCTTTCTAAGATGGAAATGTAGAATAATGTATAGAAGTTGCACTCATATTACTATAACAGAGGTTTTCAGTGTTTGCCGATCTTATTTTGGTATGTTTTAATACTTTCAAAGCTGATGTGTCTATTGTTCCTGGGTATTTTATCAGCTTTGACTTCTGGTCACTTTATCAGACAGATGAGTAGCAGCTACTGCCCTGCACAGGGTAATGTCCTAATATATCTCAGTATTTTCCACTCTACTGGGACCAAAAACCCCAAAAGCAAACAAACATCCCCCCCAACATAACCCCGAAGCAAAAAACCCTCCAATATCATCACAGACCACCATTTACCAAATTTCACTTTTTGGAATTGAAGCAGTCATTAGGAGCAGTTATATTTTGCCATTATTAATTTCTATTGCCTTTTTTGTTTCCTTCTTTTTTCTTTTTAACGTTTTTTAATTAATGGATCAGATTGTGATTTTAAATTCACTGTTTTAAATAAGTCCACTCACGGGCTGGTCATGGTTTTCCTTCGAATTTTTAGCCCAGATGGGACTTCTGTGGCTGAGTTACAAACCCCTGAACAGAAGGGTTCAAATACAAAACCGTGCCATGAGCTGTGACTGTTCCAATCCAGTCACAAGCCTGCGCTGATCAGTGCAGTAACAGATCAGAGGAGTAAGGCATGTGAAAGAGAAATTAGCAGTCATTGGATAGACCAGACCCCAATATGTTTGCATTCAATTCTAAGACCTGAGTAGCTGTCCCCATCCTCCTCTTGTTCCCTTCTTCTGGGAAAGGGATCAGTGGAGATGTCACCTAAACTCCTCCCCAAAGGGGAAAGCCGTGGTGAGCTCAGTGTCCCAGAGCCCAACCCACTTGTGCTGACAGAACAGTCCTCAGCCCGACACAAAACCATAGGGCGGGGGAAGCTGTGGATGGAGTATCATCCCAAGGACATATTCTCTCCAGGAAAAGCATGCCTTGCCTCTGGGTAGCTCTGAGAAAAGCTGAGTTGATTCTAGAATCTGACGAGAGCAAGATATTGCAGAGCTGGGAAACCCATCTTTACAGGAGGAGATTATTGACTGTGAACAGTTTAAGAACTGGCATCAACAGTTGTGCCTCCAGCATGAGCAGCAATGCACTGAGATGCTGATCTTAGGAATTCAGCACACAGGTATTTCAAAGACGAATGGTCAGAATACTTCAGCAGGCAAGCAGAATGCAGAGGACATTGGCTGCACAGGTGGAATAAATGTTCTGTGCTCCCCAAATGCCAAGGCAAAGGTCACCAAGAGACAGCTGATCTGGAGCACTAAAGGAAAGCCTGACCTCTGGAAACTGCCTGCAAAGCCCTCGCAGCAGCTCAGCCCATCCCTGCTCATGGGAGCCGATGCAACTGTGGCACAGCAGCCCATACACAACTCCCAGAAGGTCTGGTTCGTCAGTGATTTCTCAACCACAGGCATTTATTAGTGGATACTATTAAAACATTTCTCCAAAATGCCAGGTTCTCCTTGTTTATACTGAGTGTGAAAGTTAGTGACCCATGGGGAACTGTTTCCAAAATAGTGTATTTGTATTACCTTCAAGGCTATCCAAGTAAGCTTGGGGAGAAACAGAAAAATATATAGTTAATGTTAGTTCTGCAAATAAAGAATGAAAAAAAAAAAAACCCAAAACAAGACAAAAAGACCCAAACAATCAAATCCTCTTTCAAAAAGAAGCAATTCCAGGATCCAAGACAAAGCAATTTGTCAAGCAGTTTTTGAAAGGAATTAAGCTTCCCTACTACAGGAAGCACCACTCCAGAATGAAAGCCATGTGATGGGTTGGATATGAACCACAATGTAGTCACCTAACACTAAAAAGACTTCCCAAATAAATGTTTTTGAGGGTTGTAAAAGAGCACAGGTGTCTTGCCTCATTTTCTGTAACACGTTGCCAGGCATTAGACAGACTGTGTCTAGGAGGGTAGAAGAGTGCAAAGAGGGATGTGGGCTCTAGTCCTCACTGAAACAAACAAACAAACAACAACAAAAAACCCAACCAAAAACCAAAAAGGAAAAGTATCTTCTTTTTCTGGGGTTGAGAACTCAGCCTGAACACATCGCCAACCAGAGCCTGGAGAACAGTCTCAGTCCTGGAAAAACTTGCATCAAGCTACAACATGTGACTTCCCATAGTTTAAAAGTTTAGTATGTGCAAAATAAAACAACCTATTTTTCATCTTCACCTTTATCAAAGGCAAAACCAACTTCAATTTCACAATGAAATTTGGCAAGCAACTAGTTAGAGAATAGTCTCCTCAGGCTACAGCATGCATAAAGGCCAATATGGAATACATCACTGTCCTCCATCTCACAGCAAAAACACAGGCATTATCACAAAGTAATTTCAAGGACTCCCTCCAAAATTAAGATTCAGAACACGAATTTCCTTCCATTTTCACTTTTGCCTGAGCAAGGTATTTCATTACTGCATGCTGAAAAGCACACGAGAGGAACAGCAGGATAATTCCCACTACACAAAGGGGTATGCTCAGGGCACTTACATGTGCTTCATAAAATTTCACTTTCTTGATTACCTGTTTGTACTTTCGGTAGCAACGCTGAATAACAGCAGCAGCCACCTCCTGCTGTTCCCGGAGAGGACGACCCTGTGTGGAGAAGGAAAGGAGCAGCATCAGTCAGAGTGCACCAAAACCCAGGACAGGCGATGTGGCTCTCAGCTGCTCACAGGGCAAACCTCTCCTATCAACGCTACCTAGTCCAACTCAGGCCTAGGCATTTCCTGGAGTTGTCTTTAGTGTCAACTCACGTAAGGAACAAACCTTCAAAATGCATCTTTATGCCAAGTGGACAACTAAGCAGAACCTCTGGGGTACATTTTGAGGATGTGCTTTGTGAGCGCTGCTCTGGCACAGCAGGTGTGCTGTGGCATGGCATGCACTCCCCAGACAGTACTTGTTGGGCAAACATCAACAAGCAAATGCCAGAAGCATTGAAAAGGTTATGACAGAAACTGTATTTTTGTCCCCGGAGTGGGTACTACCCACACTTTGGTTTGTAACAAATTATACTCTCTCTCACACACCTAACAAGGAAGACATTGGACGTTTGGGCCACTTACCTTGTATTTCCTGAATACTGTCTGGACGAGTTTGGCAGCTTCATAGAGTTCTCTCTGCTCATGATCAGACAGAGTTAACTGTGCAAACTCATTTTCTACCTTCTCGCTGGTGGATGCACTCAGAAATTCAGACCAGTCTGCTGCCGAGGGAAGGCTGGGTTTCTCAAAAGCTATTTCACTGATTGGTGAGCCTGCAGGGCTCAAGCTGGTGTTCGAAGAAGGGGTCAGGGGTTCACTATACAGACTTCTGAAATACCAATCACAGTAGGAATTATTGGCTTACAAAGCACTTGGGCTGGCATCATAGATAAGGACAACAACATTTCTGAGCTCAAGACAGAGGTTTATGCTCCGCTCCCTCTCTCCAAGCAACATCCCACACGGCTGAGCCTGCCTGTACTGCACTGCACAGATGTGGCACTGGAGTGAAACCCCCACTCCATGAATTTGTAGCTGTGCTGGCAATAATACATCTGAGCCCAAGAGCGTGCCTGGGCCTGCAAGACCAGAACTGAGTCTCACCGAGAACTGGCACCTGCAGGCTGAAGAGTCAGAACATGCTGCCCACCCAGCATTCACACCACACCAAAACCTCACAGCTCTCACTGACCTGATCTGTGCAGCACTGGGCAAGTGATCGACATCAGCAAGGTAACTGGCCAGCCAGCTCATGGTGGTGCTCATGGCAGCACTGTCTGTCCTCTCCACCAGCAGTGATTCCATTGGCACAAAATTCTCCCGCTTGATCCTGTCAGGCGTAGCTTCAATAATGTGCTCTGCAAGTGTCATCATGTTCACCTGTCAAGGGGGAAAGAACAGCAAACATTTGCTGCCTGGTAGAAGGTGCCTTGTGCTTCCATGTTACAGCCCAGCTTTAGACAGAATGCCCCATTTTCCCCAAACCTGTGGAAGCTGGAGTCTACTGTTTGTCTCAGCAGTGGAAAGAAATCCATTAACCAGTGCTTCTTTGCTTTTCTGCCTCTTCAGAACAAGCACTGCAGGGTTTCATATTGCCTGGACCTCTTTTTATTCATTTATGGGGAGCCCAAGAGATCTGGTGAAAGGTCTCTAATCCCTCCCTCTACAGTACTGACAGCTGTCACTAGTACGTTATTTCCAAAGTGGCAAAAGACTTTGCCACTCTTTTGCCGAGATATGCAGTACAGCATGACAGAGCAATAAAGGCACATCAAGAGAAGTTAAAAATCTTGGGATAAAATGTTGTCAGGAATCCTTCTGAACAATATCCCTCAGAGCTCAGCAAGTTTCACAGGAATTTTCAAGTCAAGAGAACAGAAAACTGTTCTTGTTTTGCAATGCTCTGCTTCACCTGTGTAACACCAGCCAGAGAAGAACATTCAGAGACACCAAGGCAGAACAGCTAAGGCTGTGTTCCCATTTGCTCAGACAACCACAGTACCTTTCTCCCAGTGACTACTTCTCACATGTCTCTCCTGCTTCTATTTTTATTTCCTCTATTCCATACCTAGTAGGATTCTTTGTCCCCCAAACCCACTGTCCCTCCCATTCTCCACTCTTATCTCCTTCCCTCTGAAGTGCAGTGGCTTGGCCTGCAACCACAGCACTACCTCTCTCACATCTTGTCTTTGTAGGGACTGCTGCCCAGTTCCTACAGGACTGTTGGGTCACCTGAGTCACATGCACTGCTGTGATCAGGAGGCGCTGCTTTTTCCTTTTTCCTTGCACAACTGCAAACAATTTTGTGCACTCCGTGCATTACCATGTTGAAGTGTATGCCGGTGCACAACCCTAACCATTAGCCTTTATGTTTGGGTTGAAATTGGAAGAAAATATACATTGACAGTGTGACCACCTCCTTCCTCAAAGCACAATTCAGAGTCTCTAGAGGCCTCCACGGGAATTTCTCACAGTCAGGATCCTCTGTGCAGCCTCCATGCTCTATGAGACTGCAGATCTTGGTGCTGTGGGTGCGTTTACCTGCAGTTCATCCATGTGGTGTAAACAGTCCTCATCCCCTGCGTTGTCCCTGTAGGACAAGAGTTCTGCATCCACCATCTCCCTGTCGGCCATCATCAACACATTCATCTGCTCCCGCTGGCGCAGCCGATGGGCCACAGCGTCCTTCCCCAGGGCAGTGCCCTTCTGGCTCCCTGCCACCTGCACTGCAGACACACCAATATAAATGTCTTTTGGGTTCCATTTGATGCCTGCTTGGCTGCCGGAGCCCCGGTACCCAGTAACTTCTGGGATGTGCTGGGAGAGCTCCCGGCCATAGTCCCTCAGCCCTTCACTGGGGCTGATTGTCTCAGTGGAGGATTGCTTGGAGCTGGAGTTCTGCTTCCTAATGCTTGGCTGTTCCAGGCTCAGTGCAGTGGAAAGCAGCTTCTCTTGCCGGGCTTGAAAATACTCAGGGCTCAGCTTATGCTTTTTGGGTGCAGGGTAATCTTTCTGAGTCTCACTGCTGTAATAGCTGGAAGGTTCTGATCTTGGCCGCCTCAGCTCTGTAAACAAACAGATCAATGGTCAAAACTAAACATGCAACCCACAATTCCTACAGAAACATCAACAGCTTCTGCCTCAGGCCAGCGTTTGTGCTGTGCTCTACTGACACCTGAGAGGAGGTGCAAAGGGAATAACAAACACCCAGGGAGGATACTGTCTCAACCACTCCTAAGATACACAAGTCTTTCCAAAGCAGGCATTCACACCTCTTCCTGCTGCTTATGCAAGTGTATGGAGCACAAGAAAATAATTAAGCATGGACAGCAGCGCTACAGGTGGCACCTGCTGCCCAGGTGAGCTCCTTGCCCCCACAGTTTCACATGTTAAATGTCATGCATGCCCTCCAGAATGTTTTACCTGTGTTTGTACTGGAAATCACTGTGACTCCCTTCTGAGGCTCCTGAGAAGCAACAAGCTCACTGTGCCACTGGGACACCCAGTTCTCTGTGTTGGAGTCTGTGCTTGAGGGGCACTGAATCCTGGGGTTTTGCCCAAGCTGAGTTTGCTCATCTCGCTGTAGCTGCTCCAAGCACTCCGCCAACTTCACGTGGCCCCGAGACCGAGCAATGGCCAGTGGCAGTCTCCCGAGGGAGTCAGGAATGGAGATGGCTCGGCGGTCCCACTTGTACAGCACAACAGCTGCATCCATGTGGCCCAGGGCACATGCCCACATCTAAAGAAGAAAACGTAATTGAGCCACCAGGTGACTTGCCTTCTCCTTTCTTGCTAATGCAGTGGAATCTGGTCCCAGCTCAAGGAAAAACTATTCTGATAAACACAACCATGACACGCCCAAAGCCAGCAAATGACTTTTATAAATGTCCCAGCCTGACAAAAGGCCAATACAGAGGACTGAATACATGCTATTCTCTCCTACAACAGAGAAACCTCCAACTGACAAAGCGGACAGCTTTGTTTTGGGGGTTTTTGTGACATTGACATCACCGCAGAGACAGAACAGCCTCATACACAAAGGAATCTCTGAGGTTAGAAACATGCAGACAGGACCAAAGGTTGGGAACAATAAAATCAATACTCTGTGTTGTAAACTGGCAGTTCTCATTCCATCTGCTTTGGCTTTTTGCTTGTCTAAGTTCTCAGTCATGATTTCATGATTCCAGTGACCAAGACAGTTTATAACTTTACAACCTCTACAGTTAAACAGTCACAGAGGACAATGTGAAAGAAGGCATGTAAAGTCCTTTTCCCAGCATGATAGTGGAGGCTAGATTCTGTGTAAAACACTAACCAGAACCATCTGTCTGTCCCCTTTCCTCATGTTTCTCAATGACGAGGTTTTGTTCTGTGCGTTCTCTCTCAGCAAAATGCCAGGAAGCTGACAGTACCATGTCTTACCATGTACACAGCAGGGACACACAAGGAACATCTACACTCCAGAAAGTGAAACACTTCAGGAAAATAACACATCAGGAAGAACTCCACAAATGGCCCTCAGACTGTCTCAGAAGTTTCAAACTGCTCTTACCAGAGGAGTGCAGGAGAAATGATCCACATTCAAAGGGTCGACTTCCAGCTCCAGATCAATGCTGTCTGCGTGTTTGGTGCTGCAGGGGAAACAACAGAAGGAATGATGCTCCGTAGCCGTGTCAGGATCATAGTCTAAGCACGGATTTATCCAAAGCACTGTACCACAGAGAAGTGGCCACGCACATGCCCACAAGCACATGTATTTACTACAGACAGTGCCCCCACCACAGACATGAAGAGCACGATACACCCAGCGACTGGACTCGCTCTCAAGAGACAGGTCCCGTCAGATCAGGGGATGGAAACAAGTTCACGGGCTTAGCTCTTTGTACATGACAACCAGAAACGTGGACTGAGCAGAGTTTACACATGCTCCTGCCATGCCTGTACTGACATCCCAGAGTCCAGCGGGCTGGGTCTTACCGCCATTTGATGAGGGTCTGGATGAGAGTAGCATAGCCCTGGGCAGCGGCTAGATGGAGCAGCGTCATTCCTCGGAAGGTCTTTGAATGGATCAAGTGTTTGGACTTGGCCCAGCACGCACGACTCATCATCTTCTCGCACACCACCACCACACGGCTCTCAAAGCAGCTGCCCAGGGTCCCAGTCCCAGAAACGCACTGAAACACCACACACATCCCAGTTTAACCATGGAGAGGAGCTGCAGCTTGCCCTGAACAGGCAGCCTTCCACTTCTACAAGTACTGAGACAGTGGCAAATGCGATCGAAAACCAACTGCTGTTAGACACCCACAAACCAGACTTGTTATTTAGGACAAACTATAACCCTTTCCAAACCCCACCCCCCAAAAAAACCTCTGGTAAGAAAGCATAAAGCTGTCATGTCTGGACACAGCAGGGTTCATACCTGCACCTGTGTTCCACTGTTCCCATTCCCATTGCTCCCGCCTCCTACTCCTTGTTTGTGTTGCTGGGAGCCTGTCATTTCAGCCATTCTCCTCTCCATCTGCTCAAGTCGTTCCAATATGGACATCCTGAACTGGTTATCTAGTTTGGAGAAAGCCAGAGTAAGGACATTTCCATGGAAAGGAAGCTCAGGTTTTGACAGACAACTGCAGAAAGTCACAAACAGCTATCCTGGAAATGATAGAGGAGATTTGCGCTGCTTGCAAATGCACACACACGCTTGCCCTGCAATATCCCAGCTCTTCAACTTCCTGCAGCAACCCTTTGACTGCAGTTTCAGAGAACTTCCTTACAGAAAACAGAAAAATGCAGACAGAAGACAAATCCCTTTCCTTGTGAGTCCAGCTGTATGCACACAATACTAGAGGTAATGCAAAGTCTCTCAAAACACAAACTAAGAAAATATACCTATTCAGAGAGCACTTCAGTAGGACCACATCTGCCATTTTAGTCCCCCCCCCTTACTTTATAAGAGCCCTGAACTCAGCTTGGCTTGCCTCCTGGAATCATGCAGTAATGGTACCTGGAGAAAAAAGACTCCTCTGCCTCCTTCTGTGCTTAGGAAAAGGAGCCTATAAGAGGGCACTTGCTCCTTCCCTGGCTGCCGCTGTGAGCGGCACTAACGGCGAGGAATGGCGCGACAAGTTCAGGAGGAAAGCAGTAGTAGTTTAATGAATTATAATCATTCTTTTATAACAGGGCTCGCAAAGAGTGTGTTGAATGGCATAAGACACTGGGTGCTCAGCTATCTACCCCTTCAGGGGATTAGTCAAGCTCTAAGACACTTATTCCAAAATATTAAAAAGCTAAAACCATAACAATCTTGCATAACAAACCCAGGTGCAAGATAAAGAGTTAGTTTACAAAAACCCATAGCAGTGTTTTTCATAGCTTCTGTGAGAACTGCAAAGTTCTCACAGAACACTGCAGAAAGCTGAAAAATTTCTCTACCAAAGCTTTTCAGCATCTACACCCGGCAGGCTCCCTTTCTTGGAAAACAGCTTCAGCCAAGTGCCAGAAACAGAACTACCAGAAATCAGCATATGGACAACAACAACCCTGTAATACTGTTCTGGAAAGCCACGCAACTCTGGAGCCCTCCTGTCCCTGCAGAAGTCTCAGGGCTGTGTTACAGATTTTCCCCTTGCTGAATTGTAACATAGCAGTATCCTAGAGCTACTAAGGCTTGAATGGTGGAACAAGGAGGTTCAGACAGGTTAACAGATCATTGCTGAACCTGATGCCGTAGAGATCAACTGAGGCAATGATTCTCTGGATAGGGCCAGTCAGTGCAGAGGGAGTGGCTGCAGATGCAGAGCTCCTTCTGCCCTGTGACCCATAAGGGATAAGTTTGATGCAGCTCATGTGAAGCTCGGCAGGACTGTTTTGTGGATAAGGAGCATTTAATGAATCTTGGTATCACATGCTAACAGCATACGTAGTAAACTGCAGGGGAGAGACAGCCCTTGTCCTGTTCGGTTTCATGCATCCATGGAGATGGTGTGGCGGTGCAGAACACTCATAAACCCAGAACCAAGCCCACTGACAGCCAAAGGAGTATGCACCAAAATGGACAAGCTCTGATCAAGTTTTAAACTAGCCAGTCTTCTCCAAGAAGAACACAGAGCCCTCCCTGGAAGGCTGTAGGAGTACTTGTATGCTATACTCCAAGTTACAGCTCTCACTGAGGGTATTGGAAAGATGAGGATCTCTGCTGTACTGCACTAAGGACCATATTGCAGACCATTGGTACCAGACAGCTTGGGTTCACTGGCTGGAGACATTCCCTTCTCACCAAGAAGCTGCTGTGGTCTGACAGCAGGCAAGAGCTCCACTCCCTTCTGGCCAGCTTCAGCATCCCACCCTAGCTGCTCAAGAGCCAGGGACAAAGGACTGTGGCCAGCACCTCCCATCCAACCTCACGTCAGAAGTGAGCTCACTAGTCCAAAACATTTATTATTAGTGCCTTACTAATCCTTCAGTTGTCCTGTTAATTGCAAAACCCCTGGGAAAGGACTGGCAGTTACGTGACCAAACACTCACGGTGCTGATGCGCTGTCAGGGCCCTGTCCCCGAGCTGTGGTCAGCACACGGCAGCAACACAAGCCCTGTTTGCCCAGCAAATCTTTGTTCCAGGAGTGCTGCAGTGTGCTGCAGTGCAGTCCACACCGCTGTCTCCTCCCTCCCCATTGCCAGGCGGAGCACGTCCACTGCAGAGACCGGCAGAGACCTGGCCCCGCTGAGCCGTCCCTCCCGCCTACGGCCTGTGCAAACACAGCTGCGACAGCTCAGGCACCTGGAGAAGTGGCCACGCTTGTCCTGCAGGGAACAGCCCTGTTCCACACAGGAAATGCCACTCTCCCTAGCTGGGTACCAGCACTTGCATTTATTCGAGCTGAGAGCAGCAAGCCACGCCGGCTATCGCATCTGAGCCCTCAGCCTTGCACAGGCAGAAGTAGCATCTTTGTAAAAGAAGAAATTTGGCTTGAACCAGTGTAATAGACCAAGGAGCTCAGGACTGCAAGATTCTGGGGATTTGCTCCTTCTCATTTAGGGGTCAAGACAGAATAATTCTGTACATCTGGAACAGAAAGAAAACTATTCCAGTGAAATGCAGAAGTACAGATCACTATTTTCACCCCCTTTGGTTATTTTTCAACCTGAAACCACTGTGGAACAGAAGTGGAGAGCCCTCTGTTTGTGACTATTTTCCAAGCTCTTCTCTCTGGGCTTTATGATCTGCAACGAGTGAAGCCTCCACCTTTCCTAATCCCAAGCTAAAGACACTGCGAACTTCCTGTCAGCTTTTGTCACAAGAGTGAAGTTACCAAAGGTACACCTGTCACCCACCAATGTCCCTGGACAGACTCAGTAACCAAAGAAATTAAAACAGGGAATTTTTCTCAGAAAACAGAATTTGAAACAGCATCTGGTGCTCCCAGGTATTCCTATTCAGACACCTGGCAGTGCTCCTGGAAAACACTAAGAGCAGACTAACTGATTCTTACTGGATCAGGCATTTCAGAAATATGCTGCTATTGGTAAAATGGAAAGTAGAAACAAACATTCTGGAGCGCCAGCACAGCGTGGACAGAGCCAGAGTCCCCTCCATGTCTAGCAGAGACCACCAGAATTTACCCAGATCAGGGTGTGCCCCCAAATCAGAAAGCTCCAGGCAGGAAATGAGGTAAGTGGGGCAGCAGTGCAGGGAAGGTATCTCTGTGCTGCCCATTTTCCAGGTGACCAAAATTGCTGCCTAAGCAAGCCACAACTCATGACAATTCCAAAATCATTTATGTATAGTGTTTTCATGATTCTGTAGTATCAATTACACCAAGACGTCTCTTTCAAAAGGGACTGGTCACTTGAAGTGCATGCACCACGCTAGTCTACCAAAAAAACCAAACAAAACGCCCCGACAAAATAACAACAAACACCTACAACAAAAACAACAAACCAACCAACCAAAAAAACCCAAACCAAACCACAAAAAGCAAAAAGGCGGGGGGGAGGCGGGGGGGAGTTCAGGAGAAACCTTCACCCAAGGTTTCTCCTGAACTCAGCAATGAGGTGAAACGCTCCTCTCCCACACCAGATTAGCAGGATTTTGGACCATATCCAGCCGCTTCACACACTGCTGATGAGCCAACAGATGTACCTTGCAATAACTGAGAGAAGGGCTACCAGAGCCATACAGGTATCACTCTGAGAAGTACAAGACCTTTTATCCTGTATTTATTTCTCATTTTTCTAGTCACAATCTTTTGTGTCTTGCTCACTTCAGGGGTCTCTGCAGGGCCACCTGCTCAGCAGGCACTGAAGTTACAGGAACAGTTTCCACATCCTTGTCTTTTACAGCCAATAGAGGATCTCACGACAAGCAAATCTCTTGCAGTGCACTGATGAGATGAGAGCTCAACAGCATAAAAATCACTGCCCAAATAAGCTTTTCTCCAGCTACATTGTACAGGAAATCTAAACAGCCCAAGCCCAAGGAGATGTCTTGCACTGGAAGCACCCTCACTCTGTCCAAAGGCAACAAAAATCCATGTGGATACAAACATATTCACATTTTTATGATTTTGCCCAAAAACTCTGCTTTCAGTGATAGAATTTACTATCTTCTTGTAGTTAAAAAGTTAGACATGCAAATTTGTGCATTTATTGAGTTTTTCCATTATGTATCAATCTAAGAAATGTTTTAATATTCTTTAGGAAACTACAGAGACGGTTTCTGCAGCCTTCTTCAAGGCTTCCTCCACCACAGGTGATGAAAATAATCACATTTCTGTATCTCCAAGACACAGAATAATCTCACAGAAAATATTCTGAATACTGTATCTTTCCTGGAAATTATTCATCTTCAAATTTAACAATATCAGTGTCACACCAAAATTACTTCTCACTATCTTCCCCCTAGCATAACAAGGAGAGGTGGTGACAACCCGAGGGGAGCTGAACTGTCCCAGCAGGGAGGGACTGGGAGGAGCTGCCTGGTCAGATTTTGACCAGTACTAAGTAATTGGTTTGAGTCTTGTACTCATTTCCCTAAAACACTAACCATCTTTTAAGTGCAGAACAAGCTTCATTTTCATCTGCACTGTAAGAGAGCCTACTACTGATCACAGTAACGATAGCAGGTTATGCACTGAACATTTCTAAAGATGCAAAACTATTCCGGTACAAATCCTCTAAGGATACATGGTTGTTTACATCAGCTAGCATCTTACAGAGTTACAGCCTGTATGCTTGCACAGTTACACTCAGGCAACCTGGATGTTGTTTCCCATTACCTTTTTTTCTGTTTGTTTGCAGGGTTGGTTTAACCCAGTGGCGTTTTCCTAACCCAGATCCCTTCACAATTTAACTTAAAAGCACACCTGTACCAACACCAGGCACAGTGAGTGGAAAATGCAGCGAGCAAAGGAGTTAATTTCATCTCCAAGATTCTGGAAGCCACACCTCCATTTTCTCCATTGGTGTCCTCCAATGAACACTACATTTCCTCAGTAAGAATCTGAACAGATGCCAGCCATTTACGTGACCCAAGTTTTCACTGGAGGCTGCAGAAGCACGTGCCTCGTGCAGCCTGGTAACAGCTCCTGACTGCACAGGGGAGCCAAAACACAGCACTTGCAAACGCTTCACCTACAGCCCCACGACAGCCCCTCCTCCACACAGCTCTCCCCACTGCTGCCTAACCCAAAGGCCTCTTCCAACAGCAGGATTTCTGGTTTTAAGCTGTGCAGGCAGTGTCCCCCATGGGCAGGCACTGCTCAGAGCACTGCCTCTGCCCACACTTTATTACAACAGGTAGTAAAGGCACACCTTCAACAAGCATCAGTTCTGCACTTCCTTTGTGTGGTACCCAAAACACCACCATGGCCCAGGGCAAGAAGATACCAAGGCACAGCAGTAAGTGACAAGCCCTCCTGTGCTTAACAGGCCAAGAAATGAGCACAGAGAGCTGCTTTTCTGATCTCTGCACACTGTGTACTGGACAAGAACACATCCCACAGGATCTTCAGTCCTTTTGCCAAGCAAGCTTCAAACAGCAAGAAACTGTCTGTGCCACACATGACTTGGCAGTGCAGCCAGAACTACTACAGGGGAAATATTGCTGAAAATACAGATGAAAAATAAACTGGCAGCTCTTAGCAGCCAGCAGTGTTTACACCACTTGCTCTTTTTTCACACTCTCACCTGGAGGTCTGGAGGTTTTTGCCATGCTGCACAACCAAATGACAGACGGTATCTGGCTGGAAGGACTACAGGATGAGAGTTCATGATCTCCTGCACATTCCACTGGGGCTCCATCTGCCCAGCATACAATTATTCCCCCACAGAATTCTAAACACTGAGCTAACAGTGGTGTGCGAGATCTGCGTGTGCATGAGTTCCCAAGCACTGGGCTTAAATACTCTGGTGTGGAGGAGCCACACTGAGGAGGGCTTTGGCTTCCCAGCCTGTGCTGTTTCTTTACCAGCACTTTCTGTGTTAAATCATTCCCTGCATGAGCACACACAGACTGAACTGAGCAAGTGTGACAGCTGAGCACTGTAAAAAAAGCCATGCAGCATGAAGACATTTTTCTGCTTTGCAGAGCAAGCCAGACACACCACATTCTCTCATCCAGCGCAAGCTGTGGGTGGGGATGGAAGCAGTCTAAGGCCACGTCACTCACAATGCCACTGCTCTGTTTCTATTTTGCAAATCATCTGTCACTAGTCAATAAAATCTTGCTCAACTCTTCCGTACAGTACAAATCCTGAACATCTTCCATGTTGCAGTACCAATTTGATCATTTAATGCTGATTTCTGAGGTGCCATTGCTGCAGGAACACCTATTTCTGGAAGTAAACTGCAGTAACATCCTCAACACACCTTACGAAAACCTCTCTTTAGCAGGAAGTTGTTACAGGTCATGGTCTCTACTAGCAAATGAAAGCATTTAAAATTCATATTCTAGGACAAATGCTATTGAGGCAGGTCACTTCCAGGGCTTTTGATCAGTGAGAAATGCCACAACTACTGAGGCACGAGATGAGGAAAACACTGTATTGTACGCTCTGAGCCTAAGCAGCAGCTGAAGAAACCCCACGCTTTCACCCAAGAAATGAACACTACTGGGCATGGGCAGGAATGATGAAGTCATCCAGACCTGCACACACAAGTACTGTCAGTGATTTTAAGCCAGTAATCCACCTGCCAGGGCATGATTTCTTACTGTCAACACTTTTCCCATAGTTCTTCCAGTGCTGTAGGACTTCAGCTATTACTCCCATGCCATCTGGGATTACTCTGTTCTTCTCTGTCATCCCCAGTAGCCAGTGCTCCCTCAAAACAGGGTACTTCTCTACTTTATCATGCCATTAGTAGAGAAGAGAATCAGGAGGGTTGCTCAGGCTGACTTCTTCCCCAAGTGGCAGTCTCTATAACAACAGCAATAAAGCACTTGCTGCCCTATTTTTCAGGCTTCTCTTCCCCAGGGCTTAGGGAGGGCAAGATTTTAATGCTATCCAGGAACAGCTGCTTCAGGAAACAAAGGAAGTTGTTAAACATGCCATGTGTACTTTATTTATTTTAGAGGTAGGGAACACTGCTAAAGACAACACTTCTTGTGCTATTTTGTAATTTGTATAAAGATTTGGCTGCCTAAGGTCAGCCTCTGCATCTCAGGTCAGAAATTGGCTGTGCTTCCTATGGGTGCCAATACTATGAAAAATGTACATGAAAAATGCTCTTGGATGAGTGCAAAGAGCAACAGCCTGGGAGGACATGCTGTGCTGCTGCTCACTTGCCCAGTTCTACTAACCCAGGGCTCCTGAAGACCTCCTCCTCCAAGGGCTACATGCTAAAGGAGCTATAAACAGGAAAAAAGCATCTCATGCCACACTATGCAGTATCTGTGCTTACAGTACTATGTAAGGTATGTACGTATGTATGCATATGGTAACAATTCTGACTCAAGTTTTCTCTCATTAAATCTGCAACCTCAAGAGTCAAAATACTCGCTCTGAAATCATCAGATTGAAGAGCAGCATGCTATAAAATGGCCCCTATTTGCTGCAAAGATAGATAAATAGGAATTTCTGCAAGCTACAAAACCGAAGCACTGGAACAGGTCAGCAAGAGAGACAGAGATCACCTTTCAGAAAGTCTGACATCCGTCATGTTTACCCCATCTAAACTGCAAGTGGTCTACAGAGTCTCCTGAAGCCCTCTTCCTAGTCCCGCTCTTTCTGGCAAAGCACACTGCAAAACAAGTTTTCCAATAACACGGTGTGAAGCAGACGCGTGCTTCCAGCATCCCTGAGATCCCCAAGAAGGTCTGGGTTACCGACCTCCTCCTGTGCCGCCCCAGCTCCGAACACGAGGCTGTGAGCTGGAGGCGCTCCGATGCAATCTGCTCTGCTGCACACGTGATGCTACAATTAAAGTGCTGTCACAACTCGGAGCCCGCATCGCAACGTCACCCGGGAGGGGCTGAGGACCGACACGGGAGGGAGAGTACATGAAAACACGACCGCGTCCCATGGCTGGGGGCACAGTGAAGGGGGGCACAACGAGCAGCAAGGCGTGCAGTTATCGTGGAAGTGCAGCAGAGCGAGGCACAACACAGAAGCATGCAGATTTAAACCCAAACAAGCACTGCGCGACACTTTATCCTGCAATACTTACTGAAAGCAGTACTTTGTCACATGTACACGTCCACCTGCAACGGCTGGGGGTCCCGGACCCCTCTGCAGTCCCTCTACCTGCTTCCAGGTAAACAACGTGACAAGACCTGCCACCAGAGGACTGACCTGGGAGTCTACAAGGCATCAGTGGAGGCTCCAGCCAGCATCTGGCGCAGACCCCGCAGCAGAGGCGGGCAGAGCAGGCTCCCCCCAGACCTGCTTGTCGTTTCTCGCATCCTCGCAGCCAACTGGAGCTCCGCCGTCCTGTCGCAGCGCCGGCGGGTCTCAGCGGTGCCCCCCCCGCGCCCCGGCGGCCGCAGCGGACGGGCTAATGCTGGCCGGCATAGCTGGGGCTCGGGGCGGCCCCGCCGGCCGCGGCAGAGGAGGAGCCCGGGCGCCCTTCAGCGGCCGCGAGCATCGCAGCCCGAG
>VZTI01005930.1:203712-218789 GCA_013397865.1 Struthidea cinerea
GCCCGCCGCCGGGCCCGCCCCGCCCTGACGTCACCGGGCCCCATTGGCGGCCGCCGCCGTGTTTACAGCGGCACCGCACCGGGCACCGACCGCCCGCCGCTCCCGGAGCGCCCCGGAACGTGCCGCCACACGAGCGAGTCAGGCCCGGGACGCGACATCCCGGGGTCACCTTCCCGCTCATACGCACAGGTCTCCTCACTTTGCTACGCACACAGTATTTGTACTTACTGCTCTAATAAGGCAAATTTGAGGAGCGTTAAAACCTGACATAGAATTTCGGAGACTGTTTGTGCGCTCCCACGACCCACAGAGGAACCGCGGGCCCCAGGGCAGACTCCTCGGGGCAGCAGGGCACGTTCAGTTATCGGGCTGAGAACAGACACGGCTTCCCAGAGGAGTCCGATGTCTGACCATGAAGTCAGGCTGGCTCAGAAGACAACACTGAGCATAGGAAATGAAATATTCCTTGCCTCAGTTCAATCACATTATGTTTAAAATGGAAAAGGACAATCTGAGAAACGCAGTCAGAGCAGTAGGAGACTGGCTTCCTGAAACAGTGTCCTTAATAACAGTGGGTGAAAAGAAAAAATCACCAAACAAATCTCAGCAGAAATATAAACAGAACAAAGCCTCCACACTGCAGAGGAATCAGTAGAGGGGAGGATGAATAGAAACCTGTGAAGTTTACTGGATAGCTCCTAGCAAGGAACAAGGTATCTGTGTCCTCTACCAATGTTCACACATCCCAGCAAGCTGCACCGCAGCCCTGTAACATGGTATAAAACATTCATCTCTCTGAGAGAACCCAAATAGATAATCTTTTATGGTAACATCCAAGATGTAAACACCAGTCACCTCCACCCAGATGGAAAGAGGAGTGAAGAACAGTGATACTGCTTATCAACACACACTTTTTCACTACCAAAAGTCTCTTACAGCTGCAAAACAACATTCGCCGATACTGAACACCTCTCCTACCCAACTCTGGTGTTCTGCATCTCATCACACACTAAGAAGGGCAACTGGTCCTGCTAAATAGACACATGCCGTGGGTTTTGGTGATGAACGTTACCATCGTACAGAAATCATGTACCTGTCAGACTGTGGAATGCCACAGGTAGCACACACACGCTGTTTGGTTACAGATGATTCCACACCGAAAAGAGAGTTTGGATACCATCGGTACGGCCATGTCATGCTAACACAAGTGAGCCACCAACCCCCCCCCCACCCCCCAACCCAGTCTTTTTATGTTCTCCAGCTGGGAAAGACAGCCAGATCATAAACTGAGAACCCAGCAGTAGCTGAAAGGCTGCCTGTCAGGTGCTCCTGCGTCAGTGCCATTTACATTCAGTACCAGTCACGCCCTTGTCCAACCCATACACACTTGACTCATCAGTACACACATGGCCTACCCCTATTTTTAGGTTCTGTCCTCTTTCCTGCAGATGCAGAAGTGTAATGCCAGCAGCACTCACAGCCATTTCCCTGGAATTTCTGATCACATCCCATGCCAAGGAAACACCATCTCTACAGACACTTTATGAAAGCAGCAAAGGCTTCAGCAGAGGGCAAACACACTTGCTTTCCATTGGGAATCTGTACTGAAATGCCTTTATAATTTGTTATGCATCTGACATGAGAGGATCTCTGCCCTTCAGTTTAGCCTTCAGTTCTTCAAGCCTCATTTGCTTGTTTTTTACTTAAAAGAACCTCTCTACAGACAGTGAATAAAAAGTGAGGTCAAATGGTTATAAAAACAAACAATGGCTTCTGAAAACTGAGTTTTACATAGAAAACAGAAAAGGCTGTCTAGTTTATCTACAGAGACCAGGATCACATGAGAGTGCTTCCTTTATGAGAAAAAGGTTTGCTTTGAAAGGAAAGAACACCACTATTCTAATTAACTAGGAAAAAAATGCAAGAACATCAGCAGCAGGTGTCAACTGTCCATTTGTAAAAGATCTAGCTCATCCACGGTGTCAAACAAGGAAAACTCAGAATAAAACAAGCATCTTTGTATATAGTTCAGAACAGGGTGCACAATCCTTCATGGCACAGCAGACACTGATGAAGGAAGGAGCCTTTCAGAGGATGGCACAGAACATGCTGCCTTCAAACTCCTTCTCTGCACATTCCTACACTTGGTTCAATTCAGTCCTAGAAGCAGCAGCATGGTGGGAGATGGTCTCACAACCCTTCCCAGTCATTAGCAGGACTGGTCCCCGATCCCAAAGGCCAGTAGTTGTGCTGTGCTCAAAAAAAAAAGTGATTTTTGTCTTAATGTAACTGAAAACATCGAGTTCACATACAGAGTGACACTATTTTAAAGAGATTTGTGGAAGGGAATTGTTTATCTAAACTTAGATGAGATGGAAATTGCTTGTTCTTTTCCGAGGGTGTTCCTGGGGTATGGCTGTTAATCCTATCTCTCTGGCAGTGGTCAGCTGGAATCATGAATTGTGTTTTAACAATGCAGTGCGCAAAGGAACTCAAAGTGCTCCACTGAGTTAATTAAAAAGAATTTTAAAATTCTTGTCAATATTTTGTGACTACAAATATTCCTCGAAAATCTTCCCTCAAGACTACGTAACAGTCAGTAGGGTAAGAATTTTAAGCAGGGAAATTAAAGCAAACAGAGAAGTCAGGGATTTGTGTATTTATTCAATTGATAGAATCAACTCACATTAGCTTTTACCTTGGCTAGCTAAGCTAACATTTGTTCTCTAACAATAAATGAGAAGATGTTGCTGGTCCTTTAAATAAGAGTGTAATTAGCTCCCTTTGGAGCACCGTGCATCAAGGCAGAGGCTTCTGATAAGTCATGGTTAGTATAATTATTCAGTCCTTTTCCCTGAAGGGCCTCTGCAATGCAGCGGTCCTCTTACTTTTTTTTTCCCCTCCCTGTTAGCAATGCCCTAGTTTGTTCACTGCTGCAGTCCCCCTCCCTTCCACCATCACCACAGCGTAACAACCTCTAATTGAGAGCTAACCAAGAGCACCCAGAGAAACTGCAGGGGCACCAGAGACAGCACTCACAGCCACCTTCTCAGCTCCTCCAGGTTCAGCAACACTGAGAGAACCGTCAAACAAGGGATTCAAAACCTACCCACCTGGCATGCCACCCTGGAGAGATTGATAACAGCTGAGTATCAATCACCATCACATGCTATCAGCTGCATTCCACAGGCAGCGGGAGGTCTCGGCAGCAGATGAAAAGCACCTACGGACTCTTACAATCTTCTCAAGTCAAGCAAATTTGATTTTGATGCTGAACATAGGACTATGTACACCTCCTCATTAAGAGCCAGTTCTATTTCTGTTTGCAACTGTGCCTCTGCAGCCACATCACAAACCTCTCTTCACTCTGCAATACCCACAGTGCTCTGTCTCCATGCTGCTCTTTGGAAGTGGTACCGTCCCAAATTCTATGGAATGTCCCTCTTGTACATGCCTCACTATCTCCCCATTTTCTGCTTACATAAATACACATTTTTCTAGACAATCTCAAGTTTCAGAGTTCTCAGGAAAGACAATTCAAGGGTAAATGCTTCTCTCCTTCTAGAAACTGGGCAGTATGATCAGCTTTCTATTCAGACAAAAAACCCCACCCCTTTGTCACCTTGTATAAAAGGCAGCAACATTTTGTTCACATCAACAGAACTAGTAAGACATTTCAGTGAGAGGACTTTGACTAACATTGCCACAGCCCTTCCTGTCAGGACAAACTTGCCCCGGTACATCCCTCCGCCACCAGGAATTGCTCTATCATTCACAGTCCTACATTTGGCCAGCTTTCTTAAGGAATATCACATGCTTCTTACCGTCCAAGGACAGCCAGTCATGCTGGGAGGAAGGCAGGGTTGGCAGAGCTCTGGCTTTATATTCAAATACCACAGAATTGGAGATGATCTGATTGTTGAAGGCAACTTGCAAAGTCACGAGCCCAGTGTCATGAGCTAAAAGGAAAGTGCATGTTGTAAGACAGAGAACTCCCCGCAGAAACCCACAGCTAGGATACCCCCGTGTGCTAAGTATTGGGCTGAGAGCAGGTGAAGAGACGGGGTGCTGAACAGTATTTTTGTGACTAGACAATCTGAAAGTCCAAAATACCAGTTAGTATTTTCAAAGATGGAGGTTTTAAGCTTAAGAGTCATCTAATGGGTTGTTCTGGCAGGAGGCAGAATGTGTTTCTAAAGACTGAGCAGCCTCACTGCATTTCCAGTGGGAAGCTGGGGCCCAGCAATGAAGCCAAGTTATTCTGCATCCACTTAAAGTCATATACTGAGGGTCATCACTACTGAAAATTGCTGTGGGGAATTTAGAAGTGTTCTCATGCTGTAAGTAGCAAAGGGCAAAATGTAGGCAAATTGAGTCAGCAGAACAGTGAGTGCGCCCCTGAATAACAGCTATTCTTTAATCTGCTCTTTCAAAACGAAAGGAATGCTTAGAATTATTTTAAATTATTTCAAATAATTATTTTAAAGTTAATTCAGAGATTCTAAATAATATTTGTTGTGATGTATCAAGATCCCAAATTGCTCTTCTCACACTAAATTGGTCAAAGAAAAAGGAAAAGCTTCTTGATGCCTATGCACTTGTGTACATGTATATGACATGATGAGGCTCTGAAACCACCTGATGTAGGAGAGCAGTGCTCCTTACCTGGGCAGTAGCAGCGCAGTACCCCTGGCTGAATTAAAGATGCAGGCACTGAGATCTGATCAAACAGACAGCTGTAATTATTGCTGGCTTCCTGCCACGGGCCGGTAATCAGGACTTTTACTCCTCCCTGTGAGGGAAAAAAGGGACAGACCCAAGCATGACAGGAGAGGCCATGGCGAGGAGGAGCGCGGCCGAACGGCGAGCGGCCCCGGGCCCGCCGCCCCTTCCCCGCGGCCGTGCTGCCCTCGGGCGGCCGCCGCCGGCAGCGGCACAGGCGGNGGGGAACGAGGCCCCCCGATGCCGCTCCCAGCCCGCTGCGGCCCCTCCCGGTCCCGGCCCGGACCTGCCGAGCTCCCCCCGCCCGCAGCCGCTCGGCGAAGGCCGGGAATGTCCCCATCACCCTCGCGGGGCCGCATCCCACTGCAAACCGGCCAGCGCTGCGCAGCGGGGACAGGGAGACCGGCCCTGAGCAGTTCCTGCACACCTCCGTACACAGACACAACAGTGCTCCAAGGCCAGACTTACGAAAACAAAAACTTTTTCTTTTTTTTTTTCAATTCAAAACAACCTTCTCTTCCCATTAGTGGCTCAAACAGCCTCTTTCCTCACGCATTCCTTCACATCACTAAGGTCTGTGCTGCTGCCATTTTTAGCTTATGGGGCATGTGACTGATTTTAGAAGTCAGTGAGATGGAGGGAAATGCTGAACTCATTAAGGCTGTGCAGGCCTTGAATTACTCTAAGAACATCAGTGACAAATTTAAGGAACAGCTCCAGTTTGCAAACTCTATTGCTCTACTGGGCGTAGGTAGCACCATGAAGCCATCATGTGGGAAAGACTTTGCTTTCAATTAAACAATACCTTTCTGTTCAGATGCTTCCTAAGTGAAGAAAGGGCCTTGTCAGGATAATGAAGTGCTTAATTAAAAATACACTCAGACATGCAAACGGCCTTGAATGCTCTGACTTGAAGAGAAATATTTTAAAAGCCTTTTCAAAGCTTTAACAAACAGTTCCCTTATTAACAAAGCAACGAAAGATAAAGCAGTAAACATCAGTGAGTAAAAACCCTGGACTTACCTCAGGGTAAGACCATTCTGGCGAATAATCTGTCACCATGAACAAGCGCCCACTCTGCTGCAGCAACCCCAAAGTGCCTTGTGCCGCAGCTGCCGAGACCACCTCAGCCACGTGCATGTACGCCATGGTGCTGGCTCCGTTCTCCGTGCTGCTGAGCTGCATGTTGGCTTGCTGAGGGCTGCAGCAAGGAATGCACATTTCGGCCTGGTTGTACGTCGCTCTGTTACTGTCTTCAGGCTGAGACAGTCCAGCATTGTCACCTGACACCAGCTGGTGTCCATACAGAGCGTTGCTCCCACCTTCTACCGATATGAAATCATTAATTAGATCAGAAAACTGGTTGCTGAAGGAGATGTCAAAGTGGTCTAAGTTAAGCTCCATGTTGGAGGAGTTATTTAAGCTAGGATGGGCCACAGGATAGAGTCCTTGTACCATGTTTCCTTGGAGAATAGGGAGGTTGTTCCCATTCCTGATACCCCCGTTGGCCTCAGGCTGCAAGTAGTGTTCTGTGTTGCAGGCTTGAAGATCCCCTGATTTAAGTAGATTTTCATTTCCTTCTGCCTGCTGGGAGGTCTCCATGGGAACTTCAGCTTCTGCAGTCATAGCCTGGAAGTTTGCTTGGAACTGCATGAGCTGGAGAGAAGAGGTGGACTCTATTCTGGTTTCCACTGTGCCATTACAGTTGGAAGTGGTTTGGGACGAGGACTCTGTTTTCACACTGGAGATTCCTAACGTGTTCACAAATGAGCTACTTGTGTCATTCAAATTGTTGTGAGTGTTTTGCTCAAGGGGAAGAGGTTTGCTGGCATCCTGCAGAAAGAAGCTGGGGGAAGGGGTCTGATGGACGTGAGGGCTCTGGACGGTCTGATTGAAGCTGGAAGAATAGTCCTTGTTGGAGTCAATGGCACTGAAGTCCATCTGCTCCAGGGTGGTACTTGGGCTCAGACCTCCTCCAGATGGAAGTAAACCTGAACCAGTACTGAGTGTGAGAGTGTTAGATGCAGAAGTGGAGGAAAATGCTTCTTTGGACATCTGTTGTTCGAAAGATGTGTCCTCGGTTTTAATTTCTTTTGTGAGGGTTGTATTGAAGTTGAAGCTACGTTCTGTTGTGGGTGACTGCCTTATGTTGGTATTGATGCTGTCACTTTTCATACCTCCTCCACCATAAGTCTGCCCTTGCTTGGGATTGTTAAGAAAACAGTCTGGGTCAAAATTCATGGTGGTTTCTGGAATTTTCCTATTTCCTTCTAAAGTTGTGGAGAGCACAAGTTCCTCGGAGACAGTGCTGGGTAGCATTGACAAGCTCTCTGAACTGCCAGTTGTTGGAAAAGCAAATTTGTGTCCATCTGAACTCACAGCAAGTACCAGTCCTTGTGCAGCTGCATCTGAGGACAGAAGGTGTTGATTTGGGCCAGAGGTGGGTGACATGGTGTACACAGCTTCACTGGTGACTTCTGACATAAATACGGTGGCACTTTGTGACAAACTTCCCATAACCGACGCTACAGCCATACTGGACACACCAGTGACAGCTGGGCTATCTGCCATATCTGGGTCGCTGTTTAACCCACTGCTGATGGACACAGGAGAATTCTGGGTCGTGTCAGGGACCTCCACCTGGTTGGTGGAAGAAACCTCAGTGCTGTTTTGATGGAGCAACACTGGTTTTGCCACTTTGCCATTCCTCTTCTCTCGGCTGGAGGCCTTGCCATGACTGTGCTCGTTCTTGCCTTCAGAGACATCGTTATTTTGTACCTCTGAATGAGCGCTGTACCCACCTGTCCTTGGTTCAACCTTTGGTGATATGATGCGGTGTTTGGCACTGTTACACTTGTGATGCACACTGCTTCCTGCCCCTGCGCCAGAAAACAACATTTGCCGTTCAGTAAATACAAAATTAGGACAATGCTAGCTGTGTATCTCATGGCTGTAGCAAGGGACAGCTGTGCTTATGCATACATGTGTGAGAGTGAGTGACCACATGCATGAGAGAGCAGGAGAGACCTTGGAGATAAAACAAATTTCTCACTAGTGCCAGAAGTACAGGTCCTGTCTAATGCACAGATCCACTGCGTGCAACGACAGCAACCTCACAGCAGGCACACAGGCACCCCTACCCTCACCCCGTGTAGTAGCTGCCCCCTTCCTCCGTGCCCCGACCAGGCAGAGAGGAACCAGTGTCTGTGACAATTTTCAGAGTTATTGAAATGTGCCTTATCTCAGTGCAGAGTCTGAAGAGCAAGTGCTGCTGTTGTCAGCTGTGGCACAGGGCCCTGTTCCATCAGTCCCACGGACAATGTCTCAGCCCCTGAACACAGATGCTCGGCTCTCTACGCTGGGTGACGTTGGGAAGTTTGACACCCACTCCTGAGGCATGGATGCTGCCCAGTAATCTGGAGGTGACAGATGCCACATCATGCCCCTGTCCCTGGCATCACCCTGCTGCCTAGACTGTAACCCACATCTTCCTGTCATCACTGTGTCTTACAGTTGCCAATCAAATTATTAAAGAAGTAACCCATGAGCCATACAAAGCATTCTTGCCCTCCCATAAGGATGGTGATGAGTTTCTCTGACTCTCAGGTATTCCTGTGCTGACAAACAGACATGTTGTACTCTGAGAGGAGCACACAGAGCACATGGTCAGCACTGGAGCTGCTGAAGAATGTTCAAGCAAGGGCCACCAGAAGACAATCATCCATGAATTAAGCCAGCCAGCACCTTTACTGGCCTGACAGAAGGTAACCTCTGTCACCTGCATTGCAGAGAGCTTGTAATCAGGCAGGATGAAGTAAACAATTCTGTCTGCAAAGGAACCTTAGTCACAAACTCTGGTACAGGGACTGCTTTTGCTGTTTAAAGAACAGCAGCCCATGAATTTTTGATGTTTCTTTCCTAAATTGATTAATTTTCCCTAGAATGAGGTAAGAACGTTAATTACAGAATTGTAGAATGACTGAAGGGGGGAAGAAGCCTCCTCCCTATAGCTCATGGCTACAATTACAAATGCCATCTTCTGGGCAACATAAAGCATCCATGTAGCCACTGCAATTTGCTAAATCTTTTGTTCCTTGCCCTTGAAGGGGAACTTCTGTCTTACGTGTTCAAGATTTGAATGAGGTCACTTAAAGTAGTTCAAGACAGTGCTTTTGAGACTAACAATATTAAATCTCTCTATTCTCCTAGGTATAGAAATGAACAGGAACAAGGGAAAGGCTTTCATGCTGCTGTATTTGTGGATGACAGTAAGGAATTGAGAATGTGTGTGTCAATGTGCAAACCAGTTACAAAACAAAGCAATACTGTTATGTTAAAAAGCACTGAGCAGACTTAGCACAAGACAAAACATCAAAGGGAAGAATAAAAGGATTCATGTTCAGATCTGCAAGCCCGGATCAAATGCTGAGCCTTAAGGGGTGAATTTTAATCCAAACTCAGGTATTTCAGAGGTCATCATTCTTATTTAAGCCTTGATTGTATAATGCAACTGCTCAAGAAAAGAAGAAAAAAAGAAACCCTTTGAAGTACTGACAACTTTCCTTTATAAGTTTTGCTAAAGACTAGTTAATGTGTCATATACTTTACTTGACCAGAGTGCTAGAAAGGAGCAGCTATAAAGCAGATGAGCTGGAAAGTGAATCACTTAGCTCCCCACCGTCTGTGGGAAATGCTAACACCAAGGATGCTGTTTCTTGCTGCTGTAGTGTCATCCAAAACAAAGTCATCTCCTTTAACAGGAAATGATACCTAAATAAGACCTGTCTTATCTCAGTGATACCCTGAGCACTGAGCACTTCTCCAAAAAACCACCTGAGCACTTCTCCAAAAGAAGTGAGCTGCAGGGCAAGGAATTCAGAGGGTGAAGTTGGAAGAACATTAGGTTTTGAGGCTTTGGTAACAGAATTTGCACATGTAGAAGAGAATATACCTTTTTGAGAAGGTCATATATAGACTGCATTTATTAGAAAGCATTGCCATTTTTTCCCAGAAGTTCCAGCTGCATCTTTTTATGCTCGAGACTTCTCCTGCCAACCCTGAGCTCATTGTGTCCCAGTGTTTCATGAGACAGCATTTTTATCACATCAGTACTACAAACCCTGCTCCCAGACTGGATGAAGCTGAGTCACTCTGTGCCCTCCTGAGGTACTCACCCAAGGTACCAGTGCAGAGACAGTTGTGTGTTCGAGGCTGGGGCTTGGTCTGGTGGCTATCGAGGATCTGCTGCACGAGCTGTTCCACTGAGAACCCTGAACTGCTGTTGCCATTGCTGCATGTCCACTTGATGCCATGAACTGCAAAGAGAACAGTAAAATTTCCCATCAGAAACTGCAAAACCATGCCGAAACCATCAAAAGCCACTCCAAACGACCAGCAGAAACCCATTCCTGCTGCTTTCTGTCAGAACTGAAAGGAGACCTATAAAAAGCAATAGTAATGGTTACTGGTTTACTATTCTCTGCTCCTTGGTATCAACAGGCTTCCAAATGCAATTCCTGAATTAGGTATATATAGAGGAAAAACTCCTCAGTAGAGTATCTGGCTCTATTTCAGTCTGCTGCTAACAGGGACCGTGCACCTGCGACGACTCTCTGTAGTGCCTGCAACCTTCACTGAAAACCCAAAAACAACAAAAGACTAGGTTTCATTGAAGTAAAGCCGTGTAATTCCAAAGAGTGTTTTGGAATCTTTTTCTGTCTAATATGAAAACAAAATCAGCTTTATAGTAAAATCAGCAGCCAAAAATACATCAGGGTAGCAGCGAATGCAAGCCTTCTGCCAGGTCTTCATTGTCAGATCCCGGGTGGCAGCAGTGAAGGCTGACTCATTTTTTGGGAGTGACTAACAGACACTGTGTGAGTTCCTCCCCAGACTTGGACGACCTTTCAGTAATTTGGGAAAACGGACAGGTGGGTGATGTTACAGAACATGTTGCAAACTGAAGCTCTTTTCTTGGGAACTCTCTGGGCCTGTTAGCTATTTAAATAAGAATGCTAGACTGCATGCAGATACATGATTTGAATAAAGGCTCCCTCTCAGAATATTTTAGTTGCAGAATTTCCTATAACAGTGATATTTTCAACCTTTCAATGGAAATAGCACTTATAAAATATTTTATCCATAATAACTGACTCAAAGCATCTTCTGTCTCCTTTAATGGCTCTCTGAGCAACTTATATGTGCATATTATTTATTTATCCTTTAAATGCACCAGAGCTCATGTGCAGATTTTGGAAAGTGCTGATAAGTGACAACATCGTTTCCAAGGTGTCTGGCAGCTTCTTTTCAGGAGTATCTTTGCCATAGTCTATCAAGGCACATTCCTTGCATGTTGTGTTCTAAAATCCTTAACAAGAATACACAAAATCAAAGCTAAAAGTGCCATGGACTTAGGCTTTGTAGCAAATACACAGATCCCTGCGTGGTGAAGGTCCCCGATGTGATAGGGTGAAATCCTGCCAACAGCAGGTCAGGCTGATGCTCCTGTACAGCCAGAGGCTGGGGCACAAGCCAAAAGCAGCATTGTGCAAAGAGATCAGAAGCAAATGAAGGAATGTTTGTGGCATCTGATGACTGTGGTCACAGGGGCGACATATCCTGTGAACAGTCTCCTGTTCTCCTCTTTGATGCTGCTCACTGTGTCACACGCAGCTGGTGGAACAGAGCTCCTGGATCTGCTCTGTGAAGCAGTTTTGTTGCTTTTTTTGGTTACCTGTTGCTGTATTGCCTCATCACCCACTAATGTCACTTCGCCTAACAGCATCTCATCTTGGTCTAGTTTTATATTGCAGAACTCACATTTCTATTGGCCAGGCTGGATAACCTGCAGAAATACTGTAAATAAGGTTTACAAGTATTCTTCCCCATATCACTATTTAAAGTGCTGCAGATAGTTTAGTAATAAGTCCCTCTATGTTTGTTTGATGACCACATTTATTGTTATCGTACCCAACAGATTTTGCTTTCTAGTACATTCAGAGTTTTGAATTTCCTCTTATTCAGTCTCTGTTATTACGCCTGAGTTAGACGCTACCTCTGCTCACATTCACTTTATTATTTAAGATACATTATTCTGTCACCTGTGATACTATGTCTAATAAGTGATGTTCAAATAGCAGTTTCACAAAAAATACATTGTCAGTGAGATTAGAATGCAGCCAGGTGTTTTGGATGCTTTCAGCTATACGACACAAAGTTACCAAACTGTAATTATTATTGAGAAACTTTGCATTAAGTCATTTCTGGGTACTTCAGAAACGCTTTGCTAAAGAAGTGAGCTGGTGTCCATGTTGTTGGGTACAGAAAGTCTGTTCTACGGCGGGATGGCAGCGCTGCTCCTTGCTGCTGCTGAATCCTGGGAGGAGCAGCGCATCGTGGGGGTAAGCCTGGGAACTGAATCATGGCTCGGGGTTTGGGTATTCATGATGATGGTTCTTAAGTCTGAATCAAGCTGTGAGCTAGGAGCTAAGGCATAATGGACAGCTTTATAGCTGGGTACTTAGAGGATCATGCCTATTATTTTCAGGTCCTTCCAGCATAGCAAAGTCCCATCGAGGATCAACTGCTGCTTCTGTAGCCTCGCTCCAGCTGACCCTAAAGGGCTCTGGCTCCAGCTTCTGTCCACGTGGTGCCACTTTTTTTTAGTACTTATGTTCCCCGTATGCTATGAAGGTTATAAAATAAAAAGCCAGTGAAGGGAGACAGATTGCAAAAAAAGAATGTCTGGATGCTTAATGCAAATTATCCACTATCTTGGCACATCCAATATGCAGATTTTCTTCCTCCCTCTTTTAAAGAAAGACTCCTGTGCCTGGTGAATTGTTAGTGCTGAATACCAAACACTATCAAGATGGCTTTTAACATGTCACGCTTGGTTTCCTGACACATAATGAATCAGCAGGAAAGGAGATTTCTATAGGGAAGAAAGTGCATTATAAAAGGAAGGCTAATAAAAAGCATACACACATACTCTTCCTGCTTCTTAGTGGTTCAAAAAGTGAAACCACTGTAGAACTATATTTGATTAAATATAGCCATAATATATGAACACAAAAGGAAAAAAAAAAAAGAAGTCTGAGGCTTAGCAGAAATTCTGGAAAGGATTTTAATCCGGATTCCTCTTCAGACTCCCACTGCACTTCCTGATAATTTAAAATGAAAGCTGTGAACTGCTTCAACACTTTCCTTTTCAGTGATGGCATGGAGGGGTCTAAAAGCTGCTGCATTACAGCAGCAACACATTCCTCCTGCCACACACCCTCTGAACAGTGCCTGCAGCTCGAGGCAGAGGCAGCGCAGCCAGGCAGAGTTACTGGTGCTTCACTGGGTGCTCAAAGGAGAGAAGTGAGGCTGGGGGAAGAAGGTCCACAACTCAGAGTGCCAATGCTGCTCCAATCTCTTTCTGTGAGCTTGGGCTCTCACCTTTCTTCTCCTTCTTCCCTTTTGTAGAAAAGGGAATGAAAATGACCTTCTGATAGTGCCCAGCAGCTCCTCGTTCATTAGCACTGCCAGGACTTTGACCATCAGGAGCAAAGGGATGAAAGATGATCTGAATTACCAGCAAAAAGACTGCTCAGAATCCAAGGGAAACTTGCACGCAGAAATATATGACTATCCGAGTTTCTTACAACACCCCGGATATTTCTGCCGCCTTCTGCTGCTGGTGGTACTCAGTCCTCCACAATTTCCAGGCCTGCAGTCCTTCTATCTTGCAGATATCTTCCTCCTCCCCATCACCTGAACTCTCCATCACTGTCTCATTATCACTCTAGACCTAACACCATCAACAGCTCTTTCCCTGTTTCCCTCCCTTTGGTTTCTCTACCCTAAGCAAAACTTGTCCCTAAAATACCGTCCCACATTTAAATCTGATCATTTCACCCTTTCTGAATGCTCTTAGACATTTCTCTTTGCCCCTTCAAATATTTTACCTTCCTGGTTTTGTTCCGAAGACCTTGCTCTTCCGTACCACCCCCCCAGGACACAGCTTACACATACATATACATGTACAGCACATGAGGAAGCCATTCCCTATACCCTGTGTGCTGCTCCTCTGCCCCAATTTGGTAAGTCTTTTGTTACTTGAGTAACAACAATGAGATCTCCCACGTGAAACGGGTAAGTTGGATAGACTGATAGAGCTGGAATACCTAGAATCAAGGTCAGGTTTCTGTTTGCCTCTCCCTCCTGATGTATCTCGACAGCCTGCTGCAAGCCCTGGTGTCAGAAGTCCTGCCCTCAGGCACTCCTGACCCACAGAAAGTGCTTTAAAAATCCCCAAAGGGCTGCTGGGAGCGTGAGCGGGTCCTTTGTCCAAGTGCCTGTTCCTGCCTTGCTGCCCACATTCTGCTCCACCAAGTGTTGACACGGAGAGGTGTTTCCATGGCGATGGTCAATTGGAAACGGCAGCCTGGTCCCTCCAATTTCCACTGCGTTTCTGTTGACAGAAGTAAAGGCCTTGCTCTGATTTCTCAGCTTGGCTGAAGGATATTTCCATTAGATTTATCCTTTCGTACTCAGACGCCCACACACAGTTCGGCTCTGATTTTCCAGCCTTCCATTTCCACTCGTTACTGGTTGTGAAGGAGAGGTTTACCTGAGCCTCACTGCTGGGGACAGCAGTGACACCCCCCGAATGCTAATGTCCTGCACGGACTCTCACGGGTTTTTTGCTCGGAGCCATTCTTTAAAGGGATGTCTGTCTTCCAAAGCAACACCTTTCCTTGAAGGCTTGCTCCGATGCAGTGGGATGCTCATAGAGAGTGGGCAGACGTGCAGTCCAACGTCCCTTGAAGGGGACCAGCAGGACACGACTCTTCCGAAGCGGCTCGGAGCAGCGCTCCTGCCCCTGCTCACAGACGCGTGAAGTCCAAGGCTGCTCGCACGTGGAGGAGCAGAGTGGAAGCCACCTCTCCCACTCGTCCTGTGCGGTCCTCGCCCTCCCCCGGCTGCGGCTCAAGGGCACCATCACCATCCTCCCCCTCCTCCTCCTCCTGCGAAGAGCACCGGGAGCAGCGCCCCGGGGCCGCCAGGTGGCGCCAGCGGATAAGGAACGGGCGGCGGGACCGGGACCGGGATCGGCACTGGGATCGGGACCGGGATCGGCACTGGGACCGGGATCGGCACTGGGACCGGGATCGGGACCGGGATCGGCACTGGGACCGGGACCGGGATCGGCACTGGGATCGGCACCGGGACCGGGATCGGCACTGGGATCGGGACCGGGATCGGCACTGGGACCGGGATCGGGACCGGGATCGGGACCAGGATCGGCACTGGGATCGGCACTGGGACCGGGATCGGGATCGGCACTGGGATCGGCACTGGGACCGGGA
>VZTI01005930.1:218844-302527 GCA_013397865.1 Struthidea cinerea
GGGATCGGCACTGGGATCGGGACCGGGATCGGCACTGGGATCAGCACCGGGACCAGGACCGGGATCGGCACTGGGACCGGGATCGGGACCGGGACCGGGATCGGCACTGGGATCGGGACCGGGATCGGCACTGGGATCGGGACCGGGACCGGGATCGGGACCGGGATCGGCACTGGGATCGGGACCGGGACCGGGACCGGGATCGGGACCGGGACCGGCACTGGGACCGGGACCGCGTGTCCCGGTGCCCCGGGCGCCCACGAAGCCCGGCAAGGCCTCTCCATTTCTCTAGTGTTATTTTAATTTTTTTTTTTTTCTCCAGGTTTTTTTTTTTAAGCAAAAATCTTGCTTGGCCATTTTGGGGAAAAAATTCCTCATAAGCACGGCCCGCACAGAGAGGACCTTAAGCCTTTCCCAGGGCCCCCAGCCCTTCTTCCCGGGGCTCCCAGCCCTCCTTCCCCAGGCTTTCACATCTCGGTAGCACTGCCAGGAACACGTGGACTGACACCTTTGCGGACTGGCTCTAGGACTGAGTCTCCAGTCACTACGGCCAAGTGTTAAACATAAAATACTACGGAAGAACAGGAAACAAAGGCTGGTGTGCCCGCAGCCTCCTCAGAGAGGTTCGGCAATTGCTGCACCTGGTTTAATACCCAAGTTTTAGGGGGTCAGGAAACTATTTGGTTTAGGTTTCCTCAAGTTAGTTTCCATTACTGCTAACAGTGGGTTCCTCCTACTGGACTGCTGTCAGCACTCCGTGGGATTATTTCACTTTGGTGTCTCCAAACACAGCTGAAAGGCACCAGCTAAAACACAGTTCCCAATTTTGTTCTTTTGGCAAAGTGGGACTTTCTACATCAGGTAAAATTCGACCACAGGGGAAACCATGTTTCCCTACAGAGTGGCCTGTATAGGCATGGGATCAAGCTTCCTCTGGGGACATAAAGGCCACCACAGATCTCAGAGGGAAAGTGTATTCTTGCATGGGACTCGTTTTTAGAGCTGCACACCTGCAATAGTGAAAGGGTTGGTGGGAAGATGAGAAGCCGAGCAGGAGGCTGATGAGCAGGAGGCTGACACTGGCCATGCAGACAATGTGAACAGGTACTCAAAGTCCAAGTGGTGGGTAGGATATAAAAACCTATGTAGCACCTTCTATCATGTTCTCTTTTTAATAAAAACTCAGACTATTGCAGTAAAACTGGATGTCAGCATTATTAAACCCAATGTTTTTTTAAAGAATTCACGTTGCTTTTTACATGGTCAGCTGAGCTAAGCTGGCAAGCTTCAGTTTCCATTGAGGGGCACTTTGGAGCTCTGACAAACTGCTTGGGGAATTGTAAAAATCATCCCATGTAGCGTTTTTGTACAACTGATCTTTTAAGATGAAATATAACCCCACTCCTTAAACAGAGCTACTGAAATTGAATATAAATTCAAGTCAAGATAAAACTCCCAACAACTCAATTCTTCAAACTGCATTAATGCCAATTGCTGCTATTTGAGTTTTGTTCTGAGCTACAGGCGTCTGATGCCTTCTCCAGTGATGGCAACGCAGGGATGCAGGTTGAGGTCACCTCCAGGAGGCCTGATGGCTTCACTGACACAGAATTAGGGAGTCTGGGAAAAGGCAAGAGCAGCCCATGCCCATTGACTGATGGGCACACGTGGAACTTCCAGCTTCCCCAGCTGTGGCTGCGTGCAGGCGGCACGAACAGGAGCCCTCAGTTCCTATGCAGCAGAGGAATGCAAAAAGCTTTTCCTCTGAAAGGAAGATAGCTCTTAATTATAGTGGACCTGGAACAAGGATTGCAACGTAGCACCAGCTGTGAGCTTGTAAGTCATACATGCCAGCTGAAGGATGAGAGAGCCAAAAGGGGATGATTTGGAGAAACCCCCAACATGAGCTGGCCCACAATTTGCTGATCATATGGAGTTTATATACAGAATTCTGCTGTGATGGATTCTGCCACTGAATTTGCTTTTACCACCAGATGCCTCTAAGGACATCTGCTAATCTGTTCAGAGAAATCTCAAAGCAAGACTGTAATGGGCCACAAGGGGGGGGGAATTGAAAGCAACGCCAAATTGAGGCTCATTCTTCACACCAGGCATCCTGAAATGACTTACAGGTGTCTCGGACAACATTCCTGCAGAATTTTTATGTATTACAGCTATTCACTTTGCACAAATGTACTCAAAAGTTGCATTCATACCAAAGCAACACACAGACAACAACCCTTTTCACTGAGACACCCAGTTGAGATGCTCCCAACCGCTGGATTATCCCAGATCTGCCATCAGTGGAGGTGTCACAGCCTTCCCTGGGCTCCCTGACCTTGCTGACACCTCTGAGACAAGGGGCCTCATCTCCAAGCCTGCAAGGAGAAAGGAATCATCCTGTGGGAGGTCATGAATGTGTATGAGGCCTTCCAGGCTCATATGCTTCAGTTTTGAGGACTGCCAAATTGAGGTCTGATAAGCCAACAGTGATGGTCCAGAGAGGGCAATCAGGAGGTGGTGAACATCCCCGTGTGAAGGCGGGTGACGAGCAGATCAGAACTAAAGCAAAAATCCAAAGCCATGAAAGCTGAAGTCAGGCTGATTAATTAATTATTTACAGTCTCAACTCAGCTGGTGGTGTTGAGGAAACCTCAAATCCTTAGAGCAGCATTTACCTTTCATGGATGTTCAGATGGGTTCATTTCAGTCTCTTAATGAGTTCACACACCAGCTATGTTAGAATAAGTTAATGCTGTTTCCACGAAGCTCTCAGAGCTCTATGGCCACTCCAAAAAGGTGGTTTTTTTAATCCATAACCACCAGTGCAAGCACAGTCACAGAATGAGTGAACATCACCCCTGCAGCCAGCCAAGAAGCTCTCTCTGCGTTCAGAGGTCTCCTTCAGGAGCAGGGCAGAAGCCACCTCTTGGCACCCAGACTTCAGTGCCCTGCTCTGCTCACGGGAGTGACGAGGCTGGTACCAGGAGCTGGTGCCTGTCCCTGATGCTGCTGAAGACTTGCTGAAGCCTGGACTGACATTGGGATGATGCAGCAGGGAAGGAAGAGGGAGCTGAGCAAATTATGGATGCAAGAAATGTAAACAAACTCCCTGATCATCCCAGCCAGGGTCTCTCTGCATTTCAGGAAAAACAGTTTGATGTATTTGCCTGGCTTGGACTCCAGGACCGATGCTGCTCGCCCTGCCAGCCATCTGCCACATGGCTTTTAGCTCTCCAGGCACACATGGCCAAGAGAACATGATCCCACACCGCTGGCTGCCACACCACTGCCTGTCTGCTACCCTCCATTCTGATAGAAAAGCTTTAATACCTGACAGAGGTCAACAGCTTCAACACCTGACTCCAGCCCAGGCTGAGTAGGAGTTCAACAAACAGCACTTGTCCGTGGGTCAAGAGCTGGACACTGCCACCAACCTCTGACCAGAAGGAAGCATTTTCCCCAAAGGCAGAACTGGTTATCAGCTTCTCTCCCTTAACCCTGAATGACATCAGTGGTCTGAAATGGGAACCCCCCCTGCAGGTACAGAGGTCTTGGACCTCCACACACAGCTTGGCTGTAATCATCACTGACTTGTCTTAAACGTCAAATTCTCATGGAAAACAGCAACCAAGAAAACAAAAGAATCAACAAAACCCCCCCACAGCTTCCAAGTGCAGAGGAATAAAACACAACAAATCCCAGCACAGAACAGGTAAAAGGGTGAGAGTGTCACTGCACCAGCGACACCATGCACAACGCTTTGATTAAGCCATTGACAAATCTGCTTTAGGGCAGAGAAATTTGGAAACATCAGGCAATCAAACTGTGAAGTCTGTGAAAGAATGTGATTAATGCAAAAATGTGATGAAACTAATGTGCTTGGCTCCAGAATTTCATGGCACACCCTACACTGGAACCAAATCTGATGGCTTCTTGGCGAGCGGTGCCCCTCTGCGTTCCCCGAACACGGTTATCCGTGTCCTCTTTGTTTTCTAGGTCTGATCAGAATCCAAAGCTTTTATTGTAGCTACATTTCTAAGGATGTGTTTCCCAGGATATGTACCCATAAACAGAGACGTGTACATGCATATATACTCTGAATAATTGCGCAGAATTTCACTCTTCCCTCCTGAGACATAAAAGAGCCAAGTGTTATTAAATTTACGGCGAGTTCGTTGTAGTTTTCACATAATTTTCTTGATGCACTGCAGATTTTTTAACAGGCTGCTGCTTCCTTTCCTGTTTAATGTTAAGGTACTTGTCTAGTCTCAGCTACACCAACATCGTGGATTTCTAACTTTATCAGCCCCAGGGGCAAATTTGTCATTTTCCCTGTTCTCCTCCGCCCTCCAGCTTTGTGTGGAAAAGGAATACTTGGGCCTGCACAGTTCGGGATGCAACAAAGGACTGCAAACTCAGATTACCAACGCTGCGGTCAGCACGAGGCTGATCTTTCACGGATGGCAGAGACACATCAGGATGCACTCCGTGACTGTGACCTCCAATTACAGGAGGCTGGGCATGACACCAGCATCCAGGCAGGGGCAGGGGGCAGGCACAGAAGCAGACCTGAGATTTGTTGACTCAGATTCGGTATTGTGGCTCCTGCAGTTAATTTTCTCTTGGTTATGGACCCACTTTATGTCTAATTTTTCTTTCATTGCAAAAAGATGTTTGTGTGCACATTGGAATGTGCTCTCCAGGGGACGACATACAATATAACTGTGATGCAAAGGAAAATAGTATACACCAAGGCAGATGCAGAGAGGTTCAAAGAACTGCCTGTCTGAGGGCAAACTTCCCCACCCCTCTGCACACCTAAGCAGCCTTTTCTTTAGGCTGAAAAGTTCAAAACTGTAGGAAATTATGCTCAACTCAAAACACTCAGTTCCATGGGGCCACCTGTAAGCTACAGCAACCCGCTGTGACCTGACAATAACCACCCAAACACGGAGTGCCCGTGGGGGAATCCACCTGCCAGTACTGCACAGGCTCTTTGCAAGTGAGCAGGTGCCTACAAACAGCCCTAGAACCCTGTGCAAGAACGTAGGTACCATTCTTCCCCAGTGTGCAGAGGGGACCTCTTTGGGGACAATCTGGGCAGCTCTCATACCATACATCCAGAAGTGTTGCATATTGGAAAGGAAGTGCGTGCAGATGCAGGCTGAATTGGATGGACAAACTACTCCTTCACAGGGCAGCTGTTAGCTGTGAGAGACACTGGACTCTAAATATACAGCAAAGAAGCAAAACCAGCTCCAGATACTCACACATCGGTTTGAGCTGCCCGATGAGTTCCTCTTTTGTCCACTTTGCCCATTCCTTCTTGTCGGTGTTTATTGAGCACAGGATGGGGCCGCACGGTTTCCCACAGTCCTCGATGGCCGGGACGTTCAGGTAGTGCACCAACACGATGTCTGGGTTCTGCAGGGACAGCAGAGCAAGAGTTACATCGTTGGGGCCAGCACTCTCTGCATTTCACTTCCTAATTAAAACTGCGACAGAAAGCATCATGATCAGACCCCAGATTGCCCTGGATTTCCCTGAGATAAGAGCTGTTCTTTAAAAGAGGTGGCAAAAGCACCTGAGCTCGCACATGGCTTCCCCCATCCTGAGGGCCTCTGCTTGCAACTCTCCTGCTCCACTTGTGTGCTCAGCATGAACCTCTTTTCCGACCCTTACAACACCAAATACTTGCAAGAGTCCTGCAAACACCACTGACAATGCATACCAGCTTTGGTTTAAGGGACCTTTTGTTTGTTTGAGACAATGCTTCCATCAGTTCTGGTCCACATCAAGCTTTTTTAAATATACAGAAAGTCACCTGAGAACACCAGGAACAGCCACACTCTGCATACAGTGAGAGAAAGCAGGAGGGAAGAGCCGAGGAGGCTCACAAACAGTATTACACAGAGCCCCAAAGACGGGCTCTTTACAGACAAGCCCGGAGAATTCCTTGTCTTTTGAAGATGTTTGCAAGCTGCAGAAGGCTGGGACTGGAAGAGCCCTTTGCAGGACAGCTGCAGGCGGCCAGAGACGTGCCGGCTCCTGCAGGCTGATCCCGCAGCTGATCCCGCTCTCCTCTCCCTTCCCGCGGGGCTGCGGGGGGAGGACCCTGCTCTGACGCACTGCGGTGCCGTCCCACCGACACCTGGAGCAGGAGCTGAGCTCTGTGCCACCACCCTGCGAGGAAATGAATCATCTTAACAACAGCAGCAACTCCGCCGGTTCCCCAACTGCGTCCCAGGGAGATTGTTCAATAGATAATAACAAGATTGAGGAGATGATTTCTTTCCCTTAAGTCATTTACTCCTAAGTTCGCAAACTTTAATGACTGCTTTGGAATTATTTATAAAAATAAATAGGATAATGGTGTAATTAAAACTCTAATGTTTCATTAATGCTGTTAGAGCCCTGTTCCGGGGGGGAGCGGGAACACAACCCATCATCTATCTGCTTGCAAAGGCTGTGCTGATGGCAGCACTTGCTTATGAAACCAGGGCAGAGCTGGAACGGGACACGGACACCTGCACCAAGGAGACCTGTGGAAGGGAACTTCGGATGGGCAAAGCACAGCACTGAGGCCCAGCATGCTGGGAGCTGCACCCAGAGCAGCCCAGGGCAGGGGCAGGGTGGCACTCAGGGTGGTACCCCCTCGTGCACCCTGCACACAGGGAGCATCCTGCACATCCCCAAGATCAGGGGGAGCTGGTCGTGTCTCCCAGCTCCTCCAGGCTGGTTAAGAAGGTGCTGGCAGCGGGGAGGCCACTGGTGCCCATGTACAGCAATGTGACAAGCAGAGCAGCCCTGCAGAGCAGCCCTGCAGAGCATCCCCTCGGTAAGCAGATACATCCCTCTGTCTGGAGCAGCTCTTTTAAGTTAGGGAGACATACAAGCAGGAACTTGCATTTTCCCCCTCTACGGACAGAACTGCAAGCAGGGGATTCTCCGTGAATATTCTGTGAGAAAGCAGTATCAAATTCTTGCAGCCAGTGCTAAAAGAGTTGTACTACACAGGGAAGAGGCAGAGAAACCTTGTAAGGAACAGCTAACGATTTATTTCAGAGCAGTTCTGTAAAGTGCTAAAGCAAAGAAAACTGTTGGCTCTTCTATTCCCGAGATTCTTCTGGAGACAAACAACTGGACCTTTTGTGTTCCACTGTGAGGTGTTCAAAACCTTCCTTTTCACAGGGCACATCTGCCCCAGACAGAGGCAGCCAGAGGACACAGAAAACCATCACAACCTCTCGTTCTACAAAGAGGACGTCTGAAACATCACAGCCCTCGTGCATAATTCAGAAGAGGTTCAGATAGTAAAAATGATTACCCATACACCCAAATAGTCTCCATCAGCTAATTTAACATAATTAGTGATCTAGATGATGAAGTAATAAAAAGTAATATGCTTCAGAGATTTCATGTAAATACACCTCTTGCTCTCAGGGAAGTTTCAAAGAAGGGAGCAAAGACACAGCATTGGGTGCTGTGGCAGTGCTGCAGGTGCTTCTACCTTCCTGTCAGGTAAGCTGTGTTTTTCCCAGCCTGACAGTGCCAGTTTGTCACCAAGCAGGTCAGGATTATGGGCCTTCCTGGCTTCAGTGCAACACAAGCAAGTGGACCTCAGCAGCGGACTGGCACTGGAATTTATACTTTTTATATATAAAAGCATATAAAATAAACACAAACCAAACAGGTTTGTTCCTTATGGCTACATCTAAAAGTTGACCTTAGATTGACAAATCTCATGAATGCCAATCCACTTGGTGAACTGAAATGTTTGGACACAAATGAAGATAATACAAATGTTTTGGAAAACTCATGATCAGCAGCGAATCACTATTGGTGGTGACCTACCACGAGAGCAAGAGATGTGAAAGACTGAAAGAAAAATTACAAATGTAACTTCCATGCAGGAAAGGTGTCAGGACGGTGGACATGCCACGGCAGAAGCCCTTCACTGCTGGGGCAGGGGCGAACAAGGGGAGCCCTGGACTGGGCTGCAGATGGCTCTGGAAACACTCCTGCTGGAAATCCGCCCGTCATTCCAGTGCCTGGAGCCTCAGCAGAGCTGCTCTGCTTCCCCCACACCCAAATTGAAGGTGCTGCCATCTGTCCCTGACCTGGACAAGGCTGCTTGGCTTCTGCTGCCTCCTCAGTGTGGCAGAGGAACTGCCTCCACTGCTGCTGGGGGGTAAGCAGGAGATGGTGCAACAAGTGGTTAAACACAAAAAGTCATTGGTTTTGATGAAGAAAAATGCAACTGCAGCATCTGCCTGACTCTTGTTTGAAGCTTCATCAGCACTAAGTGGTCAATAAATCAGACTGGCATGGCGTTACATTTCTTCCATGGCTTAACCATTAATCTAATGCCAGTTCTCATGAAAAATGAAGGAGAAAAACTCTGTGGTGGTGAAAGTGTACACATCATCCAGAACGTGATAATGGCACGTAATGGTGCTGCAGCCCTCCATCCCAGTGGCTGGAGCAGCCTGGCAGCCTCCTCTGCTGCCCACCACACACCATGGAAATTATCTGAGTGAAACAGGGATTGTTTGTTCCACCAGCCTGCTCCATGTGGGGATTTTTCACAGGAGCAGAAACACAAAACGGGAACAGTTCTGGCACGTGGGGGGATATTGGCAGCCAGCAAAGGGCTGACCAATGCTGGGGTGAAGGAATGGTCAGTTCCTCCAGAGCTCCACGATGGCTCAGCCACAGGGGAAACTCTCATTTCAGCAACCACCTTTTGCTTCTTCTTCACTTCCCAGAGTCAGTCCCCTCCAAGGGGAAGTCTCCCTTCTCAGGGAGAATAATCACAAAAAACCTCTGCCTTCCCAAAGCATGCTGGTTTGGTTCTCTTCTTCTATTTCTTTTTCTTTTAAAAGAAAAATCAAAAGCCATTTCTGGCCAGCTTCCAGCTGCTCTTCAGTTGCTCAGCCAAGGCAATCAGCTCAAGGCAAAATCTCACTGGCAGGGGCTCCCAAATCACCGATGACCACAGCTGAAGATAATCTTATTTGGAAAAATACCTCTGAGCTGAAAGTTTTACATTTGTACTCCCTGCTGGAAGGATGAAAGGAAGTAAATCATCCTCAGGGGTGATGAGCATCAGTGAATTTCATCTCAGCCAAGGAATTACCCCCAAACGCAGCCACTTGCCCTGGTTAGCACTGGATACACCTGTGTCAGTTCTGTTGTGTCAAACCTGTGAAGTTCTACAGGTGGTGAAACCAGCCTGATCCAGCTCTAATGGCTACACCAGGAAGCGGAAGGGGAGGAGAGGAGAGGGAGAGGGAGAGGAGCATGACAGTGGGATGCAGAGGCAGCTCCTGTGCCCCCCTCCCTCCCTGTTGACCCCCAAAATTGTAACAGGTTTTTCTTTTCTGGCAGTTACTCATTTACAAGGCTTACTTTGTATTTCTCAAACAATCCAAAAGGCTGAAAAGGAATCTCAGCTTTCAGGGAAGATAATTCACATCCATCGCTGTGGGGTGACAGGATTAATATCTGTCAGTTTATCACCCCCAAAAAAAGATAATGTAAAGATGTCCCAAAAAAAGATGATATGAAGAGGTTTTTGTGGTTTTGAGGGGCTACTAGTACATGATGCTTCAGTACCCACAGGTAACTCAGGGACAGGTACTGGCAGTGCCTGTGTATCATCTGTACATTATCTAAAAATCAAACCAGTGAATGAAACTATTCCCAGACACACGGATGACAGAATCTTCTACTATTTATAGCAGTGTCTTTCTGGAGGGTTTCCTTTGGATTTTCAAAGGTTTGAGAGCAGAGTCTGGGATACCTGAAGAAAAAGGCACAAATATATAACACAGACACTGAAGTAATGGAATTTTTTCAGAGACCAAATGCTAGCTTTGGGCAAGATTATTGGTTTGAATCCCAGCATTTTCTTTATCCTTGAACTAATTTCTAATTGAGGTCATGCTATGGAGGGCAACCTGGTGGCTGATGCATTAGAATATATTAATCTTCCACACTAACTGTGAAAACAAAAAAAAATCCACTGCCTTTGAGCGCACAACCTACTGCCTTAATTTATCTAGAGCTGGGCATGTTTAATTAGGGAGAACGAGACAATTACCAGAGACATAGAACAGCCCTGGCACCCGAGCTGAAGCACTGGAGCACGGGGAAGAGAGTGGGACCCCAGAGCCAGACACAAAAGCAGTTGCTGTGCTGCAGAGCAGGACTCCTTCTGCTGGGAAATCCCTTTTAGCTAGCACAGCACCTTGAATTAACCTTGTCCCCTACGGCTCCAGCTGACAAAAGAGCTGCTGGAACTTCTGGTCCTTCAATAGTGTCCTCAGGAAGAGAGGATGCTTGAAGTCAGCCAGGCAGAGAGACATTGGTGCATGTGTGGTTTTAATTGCAGTTAAATCAGCATCCTGACACGCACTTGCTCAGGAACTGGTGCCAGTTGTCACCACCCTTGCCTGGCTACAGGAGCTTTGGGTCCCCTCTGGGGTGGTGGCCATCCCCACCATCCTCACCACTGCTGCATCCCAGCCACGACTGGGGCCTCAAGATTTATACCCTATGGATACAACGCTTGTCTCAAAAGGTCAGCCAGCCCACAACTCCAACACAGAGGCATTTTCCCAGCTTTTCAGCCCAAATTCTTTTGAGTTTTTTTGTTTAAGTTGAATTAATTTTTGAGACAAGAGACTGGCTACAGGACGATACAGCTCCACGTACTGCAAATATTGAAAGGCCTGGAAAGCAAAAAATTATTTTGAGATTACAAGATTTCCTGCAATTGTTTTAAAGAGAATCAGGATTTAATCTGGCTGTATACTTTATAACATGTTCCCCAGTTCCTCTTCAATACCTTGGTAAGGGCACAGCACACAGAGCAGTGTGGGCATCATCAGACAGCATTTAAATAGTGTGAGAAGCAAAATAAGGGAGTCTTAATATAGAACAAATACCAAACACTCACTAATACATCATCAAATGTGATTTGAAGATATTTTATATAGAAAGAGCTGCCTCTGAATACTCCTGAGGATCATGTTTACTTAACGTACACTTTGAAAGACAGAGTAATAACATGCAGTAATTCCTGGCCTCTAAAGTTCCAGAAGAAACTGATTTCTGAGATGCTTTTTATCTTTCACAGCAATACCTCTAGTGCTAGTAAAAGGTGTAAGAGGAGGATGATGCTGCACAACCAGAAACACGCAGCAAAATAAAACAGAAGGTACTTCTCTTTTTCACACAGGTATTATTCTTCTGGACAGTGGAAATTTCTTTTCATCTCTGTCACCTCTCCCAGCTGGAAGCTTTAACTGACACAGGCAGCTGACAGGGACAAGATAATTCTGCCATGAGCTAGGACCGCGTTTGTTTATCTAGGAACACGCAGGGAGCTTTGGTGCTGACGCAGAGGTCCCAGGGACAGAGATGTGGCAGGGAAGTCTCCTGTCCTGCCTTTTGCTCCAGAGACCATGGAAGTGGTTTCACAGGAAGGTCTAAGGAGACCTGAGTCTGTGGAACCTGAGCACTTGTGGTGTTGGTACCGCCCAGCACGCAGGGCATCAACAGCAGCGCGCCCTCAGCACAGCCTGGCTCCCACCCATGTCCCCAGAGGGTTTTCTCCAAGAAGCACGGTGGGCTCCAGGCTGCCACCCACAGAGCAAGGCTCTTTTTCAAACCCGTGGTTTTCACTGTGTGTCCGGATTCTTGAAAGACCAGCCCGAGACTTTCACAGCTTTGAGCCGTCGGTCGGAAGAGGTGCCAGGGCAGCTGTCTGACTCAGTTAATAGCCTTCTACAGCTGATGCCTTAGGTTTTAACTTTTGTATTCTTTCGGGTTCTGTACTATTTAGTGTGTAGCTCTGAAGTTTCTTGTAGCCTGTTAATTTCTGCTTTCTCATGCTAGTTAGACACAACAAAGCCTCTCCAGGCCTGCTTCTCAAGGACACTCGAACCGTCCTAGGCCCAAACTGTGTGAACCGAAGACTCTAAAGGGGGGGCAAGCCTGGGGAAATTGCATCATTGAACTGAAGCTTTAATTGGAGAATTGACCCTGATATGTAAATGAACCAAACCTATAAGAGTGTGAAGAACTCGTGACCTGTTGTCCATCTTGGGGTCCATCTTGGCAGTATCCTCTGGCTCCCCAGGGTGTGCCTTTGAAGGCCTTTCAAATAAATACCTACCTTTATTTCTTTATTCTGTCTAGTCTCTGTTTCTAGGAGGACAGTTAAGGTATCACAGCTATGCCACTGCTTGTGTAGAAAAACACAACCATGATTAAAGCATGCAGAGAAAACTTAGAGAAAGCAACCTGCCCTACTTCAGCTTGCTCAGAGATACTCCTTCTTAACACCCTCGCTCAGGGAAAGTGTGAAACAGCAGCAACAGCTGCCTTTAACCCAGCTGCTGCATCCAGCACCGACTGCCTCTACAGGGAGACAGATTTGCCATGGAAATCACCAAGGCATCTCCTCCTCCTCCCTGTCACTTGCTCTCTGCAGTTTTACAATTCATTCTGCAAAAGCCTTGAGGATTTTCAAACAATAGCGCTGAGGGCAAAGCAAAGGTTTCTTTGGGTTTGAACTCCTCTGAGAAACTCTTCCTGACAAATGAGGCTTATTATAGCACACACATCCCTTGCTATACTGAGTATATTCTGCTACTCCAGCTCTCCACCTTTGAAGACTTACATTTGCACAGTGCCTCTATGTTTTCCTATGTTACACTTGTATATTGCAACCATTTCCAGAACAGTGGAATTTCTTCTGCAAGCAGAGTGGTGCAGAGGAGAACATCGAAGCCACATGTTTCAGTGTCCTACACTTGAATTGTGCTTTTCATTTTCAAAACTCAAAAATCTCAAAAATTCAAATCTCAAAAAATTTGCTAACTGATACAGCCCAATTCATACATGGGGATTACTCGATTTAATAGCAAAACACGGCTGTTTATGGGGTAACACAAAGCAAATGCTTGATTGCCCGTAAAGTACCAGTGAGGAACCACCCGGCCACCGAAACTGCAGATGTGGAGCAGAGTTCTGCCCTGCAGCTGCACGAATACTTTGAAATCATGTTATGCTGCCCGTGCACACATGGGCAAAGTCCCAGCAAATCACAGACACAAATGTAAATATTGAGGTACTGCATATGCTGTAACAGTGCTGCTCTCTTTGCAGCCTGCTGCTCTGTAAAAGATTTGCTACTGCATTTGGACTATTTTTCCCCACAAGTGTGAGCCAGAGATCCCTCAGCTGACATTTGTGAGGACTCTTTATTTTTTTTTTCATTCTGAAGTACAGAATCTCTTCTCCCTCTTTCTGTTTTTATTGCAACCTTTACATGGGAATTCTGTCATTGCATTTCAAACGAGCTCAGGCAGAGCTCAGTTCGGAACACTTCCATCCCCATCACCGGCCAGAAATGCCAGCATTATAAATCATGCCCCAAGTGGCTTCTGCCCTTTCCCAGCTCACCCAAGCCAGAGATACAATAACAGTTGGTCTGAAATAAGAAGAAATTTTCATTTCAAAGCTCCACTGACATTCACCAAGTGCTTTCAAAGTTTCTATCAACAGAATGCGCTGCTTCCAATTCTAGTTGGAATGAAGATGGTGCAAGTTTTTCTCTCAAGCTGATGGCCTAGTTTGCCTCAATAACACTATTATCTGTTAAATATTAATGCATTTCTGTGAATTGAGAACAGTTCTATGTGCACCTGCAGATACTTCACTTCTTACTTTTTTAATTGGTATTGTTGTAGGTGGACCAAGTAATACAAAGCTGACATTTCCAAATACTAAACAAGAAAAGCCCAGGAGAATGTACTGAGAGCTCGTGATAAGCTTTCCCTCCAGAGACACGCTGTCCTTCAGCACTGCTCTTAAAGCTTCACCAAGCTCCAAGCTACTTTTGTACATACAAAAATGATTTTAAATCATTTGGAAGAGGATTGCCCCTCACACCCGGCGCACACTCCCCACAGCAGCGGCACGATGGACTAAGGATGTGTCCGAGGGCTGGCTGATCTGCACGAGGCAGCAGAGCAGCAGCTCAGCATTTCACAGGGTGCCACAGACTCCCAGCCCCACATCCCACCTGCCCACCAGGAAGGGAGCTCTCTGCAGTGCTGGAAGGTGACGGCAGCTCCAGCAGCATCCCAGGGGCTGCAGCTGTGCTCAGCAGCCCTGACCCCTTTCCCTACACCCACACAGACACAGTGCAGGGGCACGGGGCTCCAGGTGCCTGGAAAGGAGGATGTGAGCCTGATGCCTGCCTGAAGGAACAGCAGATAAATGCTACTTAATGTTCCACACAGCCTATACAGTACATGGTAAGCCAACAAGTCCTTTTTATTTCTATTCTTTGCTCTTGCTCTGAGGGTTCTATCATTTATAGCTTCTTTAAATTTGTTACTTTTGATATCAGTGGCTAGTAATACAATTCCCGGAGGAATAACATCAATAACCTTCAAAACGCTTTCATAATGTTGCCTTTGATAGTCTTGCAACACGTTTGCTCCTATGGCAAAACCCTTATGACACTGCTGTACAGCACACGGGTTATTCACTCAAGGTTTTGTTGTGCCTGGATAACCTTTCCAGACACGAGGAACCCCAGTGCCAGGGAATCCAAAGTTCTCCTCCTTTTGGAGTCCAACTTTACTTTTGCTTTGCGTGTGAGGGCTCATAAAGTGGAGGGTCCAAACAAAAGATGCATGAAAGCTAAGCAACGTGGGGCTGTGCCCAGAGGAGGAGATGGGCAGGTACCAGGGACACCCCAAACTGCCATGTCAAGGACATGCCAGCCTCCCTCCCTTCTCCCCACAGCTGCTGGCTGTGACTCATTAGCCATGGTGTCCTGAAAGGGATCCACAGCAGCCAGCTGGGAACCGAGGCAGCACCTTAAACCGGAAACATCAAATCCTAAAGCAAAAAAAAAGGAGTGTCAGATTTGCATTTCTTCTGAACTGCAAGAAAAAGATTACTAGACAACCTTCTTTTTTCTTCACTACCACCCAGAAGTCTCCCCCATACAATGGGATTAACAAACAGGGATTAGCATCTCAGCACTCCTGTTACAGGCTGGGAGACAGTCCCGCTCTCTGGGCCTCCTGCACATACTCTCGGAGACTCCCACGTGGATGCCTTGGAATCCTAAAAGGAAATGTGACCCCACCAGTGCCGCTGTGTGCCTCAGAGGGGCTTCTGACCTGCTGATAAGAGTGGAATTATCTCTTATCAGACCTTTTCAAGGACTCTGACTCCTTTCTGGCCGTGTAGACATTCAGGTTTCTCTTGGGGAGATCTGACAAATGGATTTTGTTTCTCTGTTTCACTACATCAGAGTAAGCAGAGAACCATTCCCAGGGTGGACAAACAGCTCTGGTCAGTGCCAGCACAACTCTGAACTCAAGGGAGGGGCACACATTCCTTCCTGGCTCCTTTTTTGCCCCAAATCAGGTCTCTCTTTCACACAGTAAGAGAAAAGAATGGTAAATTGGACAGTGAGCCCATCCTGCCTCAAACTGCCAAGGCTGCTAACGGAGATGTTATCAGGGATGAGCAGAAGGTGCTACAGCCCAGCTACAGCAAAGCAAACTGCCCTTCAGCCTGATCCATCAGTCTCAAATTCGCTGCACAGGAGCAGCCTGGCAATCTCCCAGCACGTGACAGTGCCCTGATAACCTCCAAAGCTGTGTTATTTAAGCAGAGAAAGGTGAGCTTTGTTTAGCCCTTGGGCTCAGGCTGAGCCGATGACAGATGCCGACACTTCATCCAATTAGATTTTTAAGTAGTGAGAGCAAATTTATCAGGCAGGCGTTTGGAGATGTGGCACATGAGAGTTATCAATTTCTTTGGTAATTCCATGGCTGCATCTCTCCTGGAGAGTCTCCCTCATCTTTTTATTTCACAGTATGCTCCAAGAAAAAACAGTGAAGTTCTGGCAATGCCTTCTGAAGAATACAACAAATAGCAATGCAGTTGCTGTTATATGCAGAAATTCCACCCCCCTTTTTTTTTAATCTACTTAAAAAATGTAGCCAAATGTGACTAAAGAGCAGAGATATTTTATACACTGAGTGCTGCTGCCTGTGGTCTACATTCACATCAGCAAGAGAAAAGAACACACAACGCCCATGACATGGTACACCTTACAAAATACAAAAGAGGCAGGAAAGCTTCTGAATTTCAGTAACAGACGCAGCCTATTACACACAGCCAGTCATTGCTCATTTCACCCATCAGCTACTTGACCCAGCTACATACACTGGTATCTTCTGAGACATCCCAAAAAAGCAGCAGTAGTTGGAACATCTAGTGCCAGACACGGGAATATTAAAGTTTAACACAGGCACTTTTAAGTTGGTAAATGCTCGGCAAAGTAAGCACAGATCAAAGCGGGTTTTGAGCTCAGGCATCGATGCATCTGAAGAAGCATCTGAGAGAGAGGTAACGCTGAGGAACGAACAGCTTATGACAAGAGTCCTTGAAATCCCAGAAACAGCAATACTCTGCACTGTCCAGGCTCACGAGTGCTCTGTACATTTTCTAATTTACTGCTTTTTCATTTTTTTCCCTGCCTGCACGGAACACGGAAGAGGACTGGAGACCCTCGTCTTGCTGTCCTTCGAACAAAGGACAGACCAGGTTCTGTTCTTCAGCTTGGGCCTCTCAGATTTGAAATTCATCAGACAGCGTGAGAATTATCTGAGGGTCTGTTGTTAAGTGTGCCACACATGACTGCTGGTAGGGTTGTTTTTGAGCAGAATATTGAGAGTCTTACACGCCCACCCACATTTTAGCCTTTGTACATATCCCACATAGATTTTCTGCCTTTTATTCCACCAGCAAAGACTGCCTGAGTCAGAGACCCTGCCCAGATGCCTCCTATTTGTTGCTAGAGCCGAGTGACTTTACTCATCCAGCCACAGATCGTTTCTCTCTGATACTGCTGGAATGGAGAGCTGGTGCTCGCTCAGCAACAGCACGATTTGAGGTGACTGCAGTCGTGCCTTCGCAAACCACTCAACGATGAAGATTTTCATCTTGGCACAGACACAGGAGCTGCAGCTGCCTTCTCCCCTTCATCAGGAACATTTCTATTGCCATCAGAGGCATTTCCGTCACCTGCCACAGCTGCAGAGACCGAGGGAACATCAGCTACGGCAGGAATTCAAGTCACCAGGATTCCCCATGTTATTCCTTCTCACTCTCAGAAGGACACACACCAGAAGTGCAGGGCTGGGCACTCTCACTGTGTCTGCCAGGACCACCAGTGCCCGCCACCCCTGTGAAGTGGTTACAGCACTGCTGTCCTTCCTCCTCCACTACGTGTTCACTTCAAGAGATGGAGCAGAGAACAGCCAAGGGGATTCTGTTCTCATTACACATGCAGAAGCTGATTATGCTGTTCCCAAACCCTGGGACTGGAACATCAGTGCTGCCCATCCCAGGGCGCTGGAGATGCTGTGATGTGAAAGCATGAGGGAGACCATGTCCTGCTGGGCCCCCCTGAGGGGCAGGTACCTCACATGGTTTGTGCTGGCTGCCTGCCACACCAGGGAGCACTAAAGGAACGTGTAATGAGGTGAGAGGCAGCAAAACCAGCGTGGGGGAACACAGGGATTCCACGCAGAGCCTCCTTTCGACTCTGTGCTCTGAGGAACATGGCATCCCCCTCTTAAGGCAGAAACACCCGTGCACAGCCAGAGGAGATCCTCCATCAACACTACTTTGAATGCTGTCTTCTCCAGGTTTCCTGATGTTTTGGTGTTATGTCACAAATGTTTCAGTTGGCTCAGTACTGCAAGAACCTGGAAAACGTCACAAAAATCTTCCATCCCAACTTGCACACACAATTTAGAAATGACTGGAGCAACCATCACGCCTAAGGAGATTAAAGCCTGTTTGCTGAAAACCAAAGCACATCCCTGCCACACCAGAAGCTGCAGCAGAACAGGTAAAATGCCCATTCTTGCAGCTTGGCTGATGTAGGGATGGTAACAACAGCAGAGCCCAGAGCCTGAAGTCACGTTCCCAGCAATAGAGCAAACTCCCCACTATGTTCACCGTGTCCTCAAGTCATTCTGTTTTATAGATAGAGACACAAGGAAAAAATGAAATCTAAAAAGCATTGTCAACTTGAATGATTTTTCAGGTTCTTGTCACTAAACAACCATCATCCCTCAGAGCATACGAAAAGCAATAAACCCAATAGAGCTAATAAAGGAAAACTGTGTGGAGCTTGACAGATCTGGCTGTCCCTGGCATGTGACAGCCAATTTTCCAAGCAGGCAAATTGAAGCTGCAGCAAACTTGTCCACAGGATAAGTGAGACCCTGACAAAACCAGCACCGACTCCTGTTTTTTGACGCTGTTAAGGTCTGCTAAAAAAAGGTCCATTTTGAAAGAACATTCAAAAGCTTCTGCAAAATACATTTGTGGCCAATACAAAAACTGTCCGGTAATTGCTGTTTATCGTCTCACCTCTGCTGAGCATCAGCACGAACCCAGTGGTCTGTAACACCCATGAAGGGATGCACCTCACCTTGTTAACACTGATTGTCCACTCTGGCTGCACCAGCCCGTGCCACCCCCATTACCTGTGCTTCTCTGAATGCTGAGAACCCATCAGAAACTGCAGTTTCCTCCAAAACCTGGAATCCCTCAGGCTGTGTGGCAAGCCGGTCCGGAAAGGTTTGCAGGGAGAGTCTGTGACCAAACCAAGACCTAATTTACCCAAGAACCCGTTAACATTTCCTCTGTGTACTCACTGAATGAACAGGCTTTTGAAGCCACTTATTTACCCATAAATTACAATGGTCTGGAATCATTAGCAACAAAGTAAATAGTTTTAATTGATTTAACTTTTTTGCAATGCGGGAGCTTCCTTTCCGTATAATTGTACTTTCTAAAAGACTGAAACAGCAAATGAAAGCTCTCTTGGAGCTTTGTGTCTGTAAAATGCTCCCTATTCTGAAAGGCTGAAATTACAGAAAATAAAGAAATCAACCACTCTTCCATTTTTGCAATGAACCCTGAACCTGCCTCATGAACCTTATAACAGGTCCAGGAATTTTCTATGTGGAGGGACACACCACAAGCCACATGCAGACAGCTCATGTGGGAGCTCCTGCTGCACTGTCCAAAAACAGTGTTACAGAATCACAGAATATTCAAAGACTTTATTATTCTTTTTAGGGATCAGAGAAGATGAAGACTATGCAGATTTAAACAAATGCAGCTCATCTGGTATAACTTTAGGCAAATGGAAAGGGGCAGAGGCCCTGTTCATGAAGACTCAGGCCCCATCTGCCTGAGTAATGGCAGCCTCTGCAAACAGAAGCAAAGCTGCAATCTAAAACAAACACGGTGCACTGCCATCAGGTATAAATACATTTTTATTCAAATTGGTTGGGGGCGTTCAGAGGAAATATTCAATTTATAAGTGGAGTATAAACGGCATCTTTCAAAATCAGAGTTTTTGGCACAGATTAGCTCTCCGTCCCCATTGCTGCTGAGAGGGCTAATCACCACCCTGAATCGGTGCTTCGGCTGAACCCGACACTGGAAATCACATATAATTATACTGATTAATTCTGCTGAAAACATACATTGTTTTCCTATAGAATGTAAACATAATAAGGTGAAAGTGTGTTACAAAATGAAAAAGCTGCGCTGTTCAGAAAAACCGACTCAGGTGCTACAGGCAGTGGAGTGACTGCATTTATTAAAAGAGCAGCGCTGATTCCCACAGCTGCCTCCTGACTTCTGAGGGGAAAAAAAAAAAAAGAGCAGAAGAAAACTGGTGGATATATGACCCAGGAGTACAGTTGCAGCCTACGAAAGGCATCCAGTTATTTATCTATACATCAGAATAAAATGAAACGGAGCAATAAAGAAGGAGTGCTTCAAACAGCAGCAGTCCTGCAGTGCATCTGCACACTGAAGGGCCTGATGTGGCCAAAGGAGCCAGGGTTCAAACAGGAGGGTGATACAGAGGGAGCTCAGGGGACAGGCAGCAAGGAAAGAGAAGGAACTCAGGCCATCTCCTGGGAGTGAGGTATTAACAGCCAATAGAAGAAATATAAAAGGCCTCACAACTCAAGGAAAAAAAACCCTAAAATTAGGAATTCCTCCTTGCACTGCATTACAGCAACAAAGCCTGGTAATTTCACAGAAGACACCAGCATTAACACAGAGCACTTAAAAACAAGAGACATGCCTTTCTCCTTAGCTGCATCTTGCTGTGCAATGATCTGAGAAGCCACTGAAAGAAAATTGCTTGAGTTTCCATTTTAGAGCTGCACTTTACCAAATACTATCTGTCTTCAGACATACTGGCGAGGAAAAGTAGCAAATTACTTGTTTTTCCTGTATCACCTAAAATCCCAACAGCCTTGGTGTCAGCCCCTTGTCACCCACAACCTCCGATGCCACCACACTGCTGTGACCACTCTCCCCACGTGCTGCTCACTCCGATTCTTTGGGTGCTTTTTTAATTTATTCACAAACACAAACCCCCACCTACAGCAAAGCACCCACATCCCACAGGACAGCAGCACGAGTTCCACAGACTCAGCATTTTCCAGGACCCTTTTGCAGCACGGCAGGTCATGCTCTCATGAGCCAGCCTTGCCCTGGGATAGGGCAGCCCCCTGTACCTGGCTCCTCCTGCAGAGCATCTCTGCTGCAGGCAGCTCCTGGAGAGGAGGACCCGGGGTTTGCCTGATGATAAACGGAAGGGAAAGGCAAACACAAAGCTGCAGCTGAGTAAGGAACATTAAGTCTGACACGGGGAAGCTGTGATGCATTACTCAGCCTGATAAGTTTAATGTATAATTTAGAAAGATATCACCAAAATGGAAAAGAGAAGCTGTTAAGCAGCTCTGAAGGGTATTCGGCTCAGGCATCACACACAGTTAGTGTTCACAGGAAGCTGCTTGCCCCACGGCACAGAACCACCCCTTGCCCAAGAACTTGATTTAGATGTGTCTCAGCACTGAAGCACTTCAGAAAGAACTCATTCCTTTTCATAGGCCAGATTTAGGCTTTTCACTGACTATTAGGTATTGCCTCCCTGCTTGATAAGCAAAAGTCATCAGATGGGAAAGCCCTTCTCCAACTGCTGCTCAGAGTAATAGGCTCAACCAGGCAGTTTGAACCCTTTGACACCTTGGAAGTCACAAATAATCCCAAATTACATTAGAAAGACCGTAGAGGATGCATCAGCAGAAATAAATGTAAAAAAACCCAAACCCCACTGCTCACATCAGCTGTTATGATTTTTATTTAAAAGAGTATAAACTGCAGCCACCTTGCCACAGTCCTTTGAAGAAATACTTATCTTGGGGAAAACAAGAGCTTTGCTGGGGGGCTTAGGGAATCTTCTCCCCTTTTGGCTTCACCAGGACATGCAGAGGAGGAATGCTGCAGCTGGCTTGTTGAGGAGGGCTGTAGGCTGGTGAATGACAGCTCAGCACCTGCCTGACAGGGGAAGCATTGACAAGGAAAGGTTTAAAGGTTTATTTGCCAGCTGAACTTGCCAAAAGTGTCCCCTGGAGCCCACATTTCAGAATTAATGACTTCTGATACTGCTCATGCGATCACCAGAGGGCCTATGGAAAATATTGTGATGATGAGGGATGCCATTTGTTAACAGGATGAATATGAAGAGCAGAGGGAGGACACCCCAGGACATCCCCAGCACAGAGCAGACCCCTGCCACCCTGCCACCAAGGATGGGACAATGTGGGGGTCCCACCCCACACAGGCTCACGACAGAGCCTGCTCCAGCCCAGCACCGCTGTCTGCTCAGCACCCCTGGAAGGATTCCAGCATCGTGGACGAATCTTTAGCTGCTGCCTTCAATTATCTTTGCACGGCTCACTGCAGGGAGCTCAGTCAGGTCTCCACGGATGCCCTGGCCTCACACGGAAAGCCATCACCCTAATTGGGGAGGACTGGCAGGCTGTGTTGGGAGCACAGTGCCTGCCCTTCAGTGCAAGCCCGCACTGTCCCATCAGGGATGGTCCTCCACACATCCACGTCACGGCTGCCATGGGTCCCGACAGGTGAATTTCAAGCAAAGTAGAAATGATGGGTGGCAGCAGGTTAGACCTGAGACAGGGAGGAAATTCATCCATGGAGCCAAAACAGCATTGTGGAATGGGAGGGAAGAAGGTCACACAGCAGGACACAGACAAAAAGCTGTGAAGGGCCCCAGAAGTGCAGGCAGTCCCAGGAAGGTCCAAGTTTTGATATCCCTTCTGGCAGTCCCACTAACAAGGTTGCTTGATATTTCCCTGGATTCTCTCACCATCCACACATTTTCATTCCATTTTTGGGTTTACCACACTCAAGAAGGGAATGACACCCTGCAGCAGTGTCACTGTATTTCCTTTCCTTAAATCAGATTGAACTTGTGCTGCTCTTTAGCAAAATTCATTGTCCTCTTATTCAGTATTACGAGATAAAAAGGACAGAACTGTCTTATCTACAATTTTGGGAACAATTCCTCATCTGACACAGTATTTGTACAACACAGTCATTTGTCTTTTCCTAGTCTGTTAATATTGACCTTTTCTATTTCCTTTAAACAGGACCTTTCCAGAAATGATCTCTCCCCATCCAGCCCCTGTTGAACGGGACCATCCAGCACCACCTGCAGCATCTCGGACAGGGCTCTGTAACAGGGTTAGGGGTTAGGATGTACTTGGTTTTAACCAACCCCTCTGTTCTTCATTTTTATATAAAGTTTCTGCTCTTGACTTGAGTTCCGTATTAAGAGAAACACTGACAGCCCATGACTCTCTCTAATGATATCCTAATCACCCCCCAAACGCCTGCAGGACTCAGAAACAGCTTTCCTGTTTTTCCCCTGTTTCCCAGCTCTGTTAAAAATATACATTATAAAAGGTTTTGATTCTTGCTGGCTCATTATCCAGAGCACCCTGTGCTCCAACACCAGTCTGACCAATCCCAGTGACATTCCCATCCCAGTGGCATGGCTTTTCTGGCTTCCCATTCCCAATGAAGGAGGAGATGCTTTTCGGGACACACCGTCACTGCAACTGCTCCAGGAAGTGCTTTATCACACATGTATTTTAAACTCTTGACAACACTCACACAGAGATAAGGGAACAGGAACTTGGGCCACAGTTTTATAACATTTTCCTTATTTCTAGTGGTTTATCTCCAGAAAATATCAGTATGTCTCCCAAATCCTTACAAATCAGTGCAGCTGGCAATATCAGCCTCTCCGACCTCAGTCAGTACTGCCTGCAATGATTCACTCCGAATAATCGGCTCAAAAAGGGAGCCCTTGTTCCACAAGCCTCTGCCTCCGGCACTCCAACCGCCAGGCACCCACCTTTGCTGTGAGACCACAATCTTTTGGGATGATGTGCTGCTGTTTCATCAAAGCACCAAGTGTCCCTGCACCTGCCACACAACGACCTTCGACGTGCGGAACAGCAGAGTGTGATCCTGAATTTCCATCCTTTCAGAGGTTACAGTGTGGGTGGGAATGAACGTGTGATGAGTGTCACACCACTGCACCAGCCACGGGCCACCAAGCACCTGGAAGGAAGGTGCTGGTGGCTGCTCCAAGAAGCTGTCACAGACCAAGGTCCAGGCGGATCATGCAGTACACAGAAAAGGGGCCTGGGACAGAGAGATACCAAGCACAAGGGCAATCCCAGCCAAACCGTTTAAAAGCACACAGTTGGATCCTGTAATTCTGTATACAGCAGGGAGCAACTGGCCCCTGGCCACCCAGACACCCTGCAGCTGAGCAGGACCAGCACCTGGTGATGTGGTATAATCCCTGGCACGCTGTGAATGCCTGTGCTTCCTCTGGATATGGAGGAACTAATCCTTGGGAGTGCTTGGTGCAGATCTGCAAGGAGCTGGTTTACTCTGCATGGAGCAGGACCAGCAGTGCTCATGAGCCAGAGCAGTCTGAGGCTGCACTTTGGTGGGTTTTTTTTTAACAAGCACAGACTGTGCCCACAGAATCCGACATAATTTGAGTTCAGAGATGCAATAAAAAATAGCACTCCCTTCCCAGAGCTTTTAGACTCAAAAAATCTCATCAAAAAGAAGTGCAGGTCTATAAATTATGCAGCCCTACCCTGCCTATCACATTCAGCTGATGCGTAGTCTCTTCACTTTCCCAGTGGGTTTGAATTACGAGAGTTGGTGAAAATGCTGAGGGCTCCTGCCTCAGGATGTGGGAGGGCAGCCCTGTGCCGGGCTGCTGCCTGAGCTGCTGAATAATCTCATAGCCAAAGACAGAGGCTGCTTTTGCTGCAAACGCTCCTGAACATGAGGTTATCTGGCTCAGAGGGGCAACCACACTTGGGCAGGAATATCCCAGCCAAAGCATCCTCCTCACCCCGGACAGCAGCTTTCCCTGCAGACACCCTCTGAAGGACACTGGCCCCAGGAGCACAGCAGGGAGCACCTGTGCCAGTGCTGGGCACTGCCTGTGCTACCTGTGCTCACACACAAGGAGAACAGTGCAGCACTTTTCGCCGTAGTCAGATCTTGGCACAGCATGTGATGAAAGACTTTCAGCATTGCCAGTGTGCTGAATTTAGCAGAGAAGGGAGCTGGGGAGATGGGATTCCTGCAGACAAAAATAGAAAGTTTTAAAGCTGCAGCAAAGAGAAAGACTGCTGGAACATGGAGTCCTCTAGCAGCATCCAGCCAAGCAGCAAGAACCAAAAGGAATGCTCTATAAATAATATAGAGCAGATCTGCTCTGATCCACTAACCTACTTCAGGACAGGTTTACAGTGAAGAATAAAAAGAATTTAAGCTTGATTGTGGTGATTTAGAACATGTACAGTGTTGATGTATATTCCTTGCCCTGGTTTCTCAGCTGGAATTAAACCAGATAACTGACTCCATGCACAGGGAAAGCGGTCTGTGTTCTCTGGTTCTGTTTTTGGGAGGGGAGGGAGTGCCTTGCACTGCCAGCTCCGTGTGCTGCGTGGCTGTTGCGTGCCCTGCTGGTGGCTTGGAGCCATGCCCTTGGGGCAGGCAAGATCCCAGACGCTGTGACGAAAGCACAGCAGGATTAGAGCATCCTCATGGGAAAGGAAAGCAAACACATGGATTGTCACCATTTATCAGTTTCTCAGAGCTGTCCTGGGACACGCAGCACGTGTAATACACGTGCACTGACAGGACACAACATCACACAGAACACAGGTGGTTAATTGCCACTATGGAATAACTGTTCATGGTTACTTGATGGTGGGTGAATGGAGGCAGTAAAAGTGAGCCCAGCTTTCCTACAGGGTGCATGGCAAGACTGTCAGCAAACCCAGGGAACAGTCCGAACTTTACTTGAATAATAGTAAGTCATAATGTCCTTTATGTCTAGACTGAATACAGCAAAATGGTGACATGTAACTTTGCAGGTGTTGCTGGATGCCTCAGCCAAGAAATTCATGGCACGGGACCCCCTCAGTCTTGTGTTACAATCTCCTGCCCTCCCCTGCCCTGAGACAGATGAATGAAGTGCTGGACAACATTTAATCATTGGCTAAAGAGATTTTCAAAGAACACCTCCACGTTGCCAGCGCCCCTGGCCCAGGGCCTTCTGAGCCTCTCTTCTCCTTTGTCCATTCATCAGCACCATCTTAATTTCAAGCACACTCCGCCGAGGCAGACAGAGCCATAAATAGCCTCCTACCTCATCGTCTCTGCTCTCTGGGAGTGTGCTGTCGCTGGCACAGGCCACAGCACCAGCCCTGCTCCTCTGGGGGGAGTGTGTGCTGTGCTTTGCCCAAGAGGGTGCCAGTAATGCATCCCACGTGCGAGGAACATCCATCCAGAGCAGGGCTGGGGCCTGCAATGCACACCTACTCCAACAGGAAACCTCAGCACGACTGCCAATTGCACAGACTTTAAAGATTATTAATTACTGTTACTTTCCTGAAAACGCTTTGAAAAATAATTGTGGACATGATTTGGGCTTAATGAGCAAACGTGTTTGTGCTTTTGATACAGGCAGGTGAATTGATGGCCTGTAATCTGGTAATTTATTATACCAGACTCTACTGATGTTCTTAGCATCCTCATCTCCCTATTTCCCATATACTTCCATTTCCTTTTGACCCTAAGGAGATCATCCAATCCGTAGGTAATATGTTCCCATTTTGCCAGCCTTTCAACAGAGTGGAAGCAGACACTGCTGTCTGGGTGAGGAGGTGCTCGTCAGTGCCACCAGAGCAGCTCTCACGCTGCCAGTGCCTGTTGGCTCACGAGGGGTAAACACCAACCTCCTCTCGGAGCCTTCGGTGGCTCCCACCTGCAGCAAGCCAACACTGAGACCTTCACTCCTCCGACCAGCCAAGAGACAAAGCAGGCAAAGGATCAGGAGTTGCTCTGCCACAGACCACCCCTCCTGTCCCTAAAACATCCCTACTCTGCAGAGCCAGGCTCAGGACGCCTGGCAAGCAGTGCCTTGGGAAGTCACACGCTGCTGCCACCGAGCTCTCATGCACTTCTGTACAAGTAAGCCTGCTGTGTTTTGCCTACATGACATGCAAATTCACACATTTGTGTGGGTAGATAATTTCCATAGAAGATTTCCAGTGATCACGCACAAAGTCTGGCACTTCAGAACAGGTTCCTGCCCTGTGTCAGCACCTGAACTTTTTTTTTTAAATTGTTCTTCTGGAAGATCCCAGGATGGCACCCACAGCCCACCCAGAAAACAACACAACCCAAACAGCTCCAGCACACCTCAAAGCCAAACAGCACTTCATGGAAAATGAAAAAAGCCGAATTTTACCTCTGTGCTCCTGGATTTTTCTGATTAGAGAAGCCCAAGCTAAACACTTTTAAAAGCTCTTTTGGCCACAGGTAATTCCTGGCATAATGTCCTTCCCAGAAAATTGGTTTTGGGGGCGGGGGACTTGGTGCAGACTAATTCCCTGTGTTTTGCTGCCAGGTCTGTGACAAAGAACTGCTCCATTGTTCCAGAATAAGGTAATCTCTTGCTCTCAATCAAACACAAAATCACAAAAATACATTCCCCCCTTAATTCAGCTGAAACCCTGAGCTGTTCCCCAGGTAATTAATAATGTTTGCAAATGTGCCTCCTTTGAAGGAATATTATCGTAGTTTAGGTGACAAGCTCAGACTTGGATTCCTCTTTATAATTCCTAACATCTACTCAGGCAGCATTAATTGGATTCAAAGCAATTACAAAGGAGTCGGGTTGGCCACTTTATATCAAATTCTTGAAGAAATTTTGCTTTGGGCTGCTCTGAGCCGCGGTGCCGGTTCCCAGCCTCTCCCCCTCCAGTGCCCGGTGGCACCAGCACGGGGCACTGGGCACGGCGTGCTTTGGCTCTGCAGAGCAGGGCAGCTGAATTTCCTGACTGCAGAGCAGTGCCTGTAGTGTGGGTTTATCATTACATGAGGAAGGACCACGAGATGGAGACTGGTCACCTGAGGTGACGGTGGGTCATCCCACCTTGGTGGGGCACTGGGACAGAGGGGCTGCGGTGGCACCGTGCCACATTTGTGAGAAACCCCTTGGCCTGGAAGGCCCCAAAGCCTCTGTGGACACCCCAGGAACAGATGTGGCTCCAGAAAGAAAAAAACCTAAAAGGGATGTCTGTGTCTGTGCAGTGCTGACCCATCTCCCTGGGCTCAAACAAGGAAGCTTCTTGGCTGTTTTATCCTCCACAGACCCACACATGCAGACAAGCGAACTAAACTGAACCCAAGGGCCTGATGGAGGCATGCCGAGGAAGTGTCTGGAGCAAAAACTGCTGAGAAGTGACTAACACTGGAAAAACACCAGTGTGATTCACTTATTTCATAATCATTTAAGATAACCAATACATAATTCAACAGAATTTGAGGATCCTGGCTGGAACCAGGACCAAGCAGCCAAGCCTGGTCTCATAAACCCTGCCGTAGAATCTCTGGCTGGTTGAACACATTGGGGTTTATTTCCTGCAAAACATAAGCTTTAAATTGAATTCCCCTATGTGTAAACAAGATGCACCATTTTGCTCAGGAGTATTTTCTCTTTTCTCATTAGAGACTACCGAACAACAGAGATCATTTTAATAGCAAGTTCAACACACAGTGTCCATTTACTCCCAGACCTGCTGGGCAAGCCATGCTGCCAGCCCTGGCAAGGCTACCTGAGTCCTGAACTTCTTCCAGGAAAGGGCTGGGACTGACCCAGTGCATGGGACAGGGATGAGGGCTGGGAAGAAAGCACAAAGCAATCCTTGAGGAGGCAAGGGGCCAGGGCTGCTCCTGGAGTGCCTGCCAAGAGGGCTCCACACCAAAAGTCAAAGCAGCCAAAGTCTTAGGCACACCAGCGGGAACCCCAAAGAGCAGAAGGGATATCAGGAGGATGAGGAAGAAATGGCTGGGATCAGAGGTGCGAGTGGACCTGCCAGGGATGGAGCAGAGCAACCTCGAAAGGTGCCAGTGGGCTAGCCAGAGCAGAGCCAGAGGCTCACACGAGGGACATGGGGCACAGGGGCCCATGGGAGGTCATGGCAATAAGACAATTAAGCCCATGGCAATTAAGCCCAAGGAACTGCAAAACAATTTGGTGAGACGTTTGCACCACACCTTTTGTTGAAGCAGAGGAAGTTAAGCCCAGACTTTGAAAATTTTAATACCCTGACTCTAATAGCAGCACTCCAGTTATCCCTGGGAACATGCAAACAATGCCCGTTTTGCAGTGGCTCCCAGCCACATCGCGCCTGTGGAGGAGGCATCTGCAGAACCTGCCCCGATAGAGTTAATGGGCTGCTCTGCCAGAGCCCATTTAGAATTCCAGGCAGCACTAATTTAGTTTTAATGGGCACAAATTCAATTCCAATGGCTAAAGTATGCAAATAACAAATAAAAGGGAACCACTGCTCCAGCAGCTGCTGGAGAGAAAATGAACGGGCGCCCAGCTGCCCACCTTGCCCCGAGCTGCTCTCTCCTCAACCCATCATCTCCAGCAGAAGCAGCCCCATGGCCGCCCGGGCAGCTGGCAGGGACAGGGCTCGCCCCCATACCGCCAGCTGATGTATTTATTTGCCAGTGAGTGCAGAAATGACACTAAAGGGCCCTCAATAATACCAAGCCTCATTAAATTTTAATCAGGGCAACCTCATGCTCCCTCTTCAAACACCAAGGCATTGCGAGGGAGGGGCTGCGACGTGGAGCCTCCAATGGGGCAGGGGAACACCTTGGGAAGAGCCTTCCCAAAGCACCACCACTGTCACTCTGCCCACCAGACCTGGAGGAGACAGGCTGCTGCTCTGAGATGTGGCACCGGCACTGCTCTGACCCTCCTGCTTCATCACACCACTGCCCCTCCTCTCAGGGGATCCCACACCAGAGGCAGGTCTGTCCTACAGGGTCTTACAGAGGAACCAGCAGAATTGGATTTCTGCTTTGAGCAATACCATAAAGGGCTTTGGCTTCAAACTTGTGCTCTGAGCTGCAACTGGGGCAGATTTTGTCAACGCTCAACACTTGGTCACTTCTGTACCACCAATGTCTTCCCAGCTGGGAGCCACTGGCACTGGGATTCACTCATAGGCAAGCTGCACGCATTCATCTGTACACATTTGTGCCTTTAACCCAAGGGTTGGAAACACCTGAGAATATAGAGGTGGGCAAGTAAAAAATCCCTTCCTTGCTAAATAGCTGCCATACTGGCACAGCATGGTGGATGGAACACAGTCAGTGACTCACACTCCTGAAGGTGGCTTCACTGCTTGTCATGGGCAGGAGGCAAAAAATAAAAACCTTGGAGACAACTAACAACCTAACCTAACCGTAACCCGAGAACAGGTCAGAGGAACAAACACCTGGCACACCCCAAGCTGCTCTTCAGGTGAGCACAGGCTGGGTACCAGAAAGGAGCTGGAAAAGGCCAAGTCTCAGGTTTGCTACAGCACAACATACCAGAGCGGCTGAGCAAAGCCGTCAGGAGTTCTGTGGTACCAACCAAAGATCAAGTTTCCCTAACATGGGGTCCCCTTTTTCACTCTGCTGCTACAGAAGCTGAACTCAGATTGAGTTATGTCGCCCAGCTACACAGGAAAAGTGCTGAATTAAACAGTTTAGTAACTTTACACACTCAAACCAGGGCAAAATACCATAAAATATACTGAACAATGGCTGCCTAATGTAGATTTCTTTCTGAAAAATGGCTAATGCAGCAGAAACTAAGAAGGCAAGCACCAAGAGTTTATGTCCTCTGTAGCTGTGGCAGACCTGGTCCCTCTTTGCAACATCACCTCTGCAGCCTCTCTTGAGATCTCAGTAGCTGCAAGGACACCAGAGGGAAACCAGATGTTAGCAGCTGGGAAACAGAGAAGCCTAGCTTTATCCAGGGGAACTGAAGATGCTTCTCCCTTTTAATCACTTCAGCTGGTATTTAGCAAGAAAAAGCTGCAGCAATTCCCTGACTCCCATCCTCTTCCTGCATTGACTGCTTGCTTCCCAGCTGTGGCAGTGAAAGACTGGCCAGGGCGTTAGGATTCTGGAAATGCCAGCCCGGTTTGGCACCTGTGGGCACCTGCTGCTCCGCCCCAGGCAGCACCACTCACTGCTGATCACCTGGGTCAAGCCATTCCTCCTCTGAACTGATTTACTCCTTGACAGAGGCTCATTATGTCACCAGAGCAGCACCAGAAAAACACTGATGGATGAAGGACTCTGCAAGGACACTCTCGGAGCGTTCACAGGAAGCTGCCAGGCCCGGGAAGGAGACAGCAGGGTGACGTGCCACTGGGATGAAGGGATGCAAGAACCTGCAGCACAGGGCTGAGCGTACCCTGCCCCAGCCCCAAGACTCTTCCGTGTGGTCTGTAGCTCTGCCATGCAAAAAGCTGCTGGCTGCAGCAGAGATGCACCCTTGACTCTCCTGCGTGGCACTGCAGGGAAAAGGGCACGCAGGGCTGTGCACAGTGGCTGGCACGACACAGCACAGCCCAGCTGTTCAGGCCTGTTGTGGTGCGGGGTGGGGCTGTCCCCAGCATTGTCCCCAGTGCTGCCAGCACCAAGGGCCAAGCACAGGTGAGACACAGCACTTCTGCCCAGGGAAGGCAGCACCTGTGGGCACACGGGCGGGGCACGCTGCCAAGCACAGCACCCTCCTGCTCCAAAAATCCTCCTCACCCTGCCAATAAGCAAGGACTCATGGAAGGATTTTTCCAGCAATTGCCTCAGCAGCCATAGAAGGCATTAATATTGCTGTCTGCTCCCTGCAGGTGCACTGAGCCTTGTGCTGCCCATATGCTGCATTGCTCCCATCAGAGGAACATCAGCATTCTCCCACCGTGGCTTACAGTCACTCTCACGTGTTTCAAGATGGGGTTTTCCCTTAAAAAAAAAAGAATTCAAACTGGGAAGTGGTTTCTAGGAATCTCTCCAGTTTGGCACGGAAGGGCTGGCACTGAGGGCCCACAGCTCCAGCAAGCAGGAGCCTGCATCACACTGCCTTCCCCAGTCCCAGATCCAGCAATGCCCCAGCTGCTGTGCTGCAGCCGTCAGCCCAGGGCTGCCTCCTTCACTGCCCTTCTTCCTCGGCCTGGCTGTACCTGACTCTGTCTGTCAGCACAAGCCCACCAGGTAAGGAGCCACAGGTAGGGATCAGGCTCTGGTAGCAGCAGCAAAACCGAGAAGTTTCTCCCTTCTGCTCCGGGCACAGCAACCAACACTTCCTTGACCTCAGTTGCCACAAAATATTGTGGGATTCACACACATTCACAGTATCACAACAGAAATGGAAATTGAGGTGAAAGCATCGAGATGAAGTTCAGGAAGCCTGGGACCTCTTACTGCAGACACAGGGAACGCCCAGTGCAGATCTTCCTTAGCCCACTCAAAGAATCCGAGCTGCGTTGGGCAGCACATGCAGGCATCCCCTTCTGTCCTCTGTGACCTCAGCAGGCATCCCCTTCTGTCCTCTGTGACCTCAGCAGAGCCCTCCAGCATGCTCCAGACACTACACTGGAAGCGTCCCAGGTGCAGCTACAGCTGGACACATGCAGGAGACCTGCCAAGCACCCAGCACACCTCATCTGCCTTCTGCAACAACAGGGTGGCACCCTGGGCTTGTCTCTTTGTCCAGTGACTCACGACAGAATGAACGTGTCCTCTTTTGCAAGTAAGGATAACAATTTGCAAGGTACAAAGAGCTTTCCACGTCAGGAAATTGAATCTTATTCAAATTTGACAAAGATAATGGGAGCGGAAGAAATGCACATCATCAGGGCACAGTGGACGGAGAATGGACCGGGTGAGCCTGATCAATGGCTGCACTTACTGCAGCTGAAAAAAGGAGAGCCTGGGTCTTTTCAAACCTTGGGCTGCACAATATAATTCTAACACCACGGGATTATCACAATCAGACGTTTTTCAAAGACTGTATCTCGAGTACTTTATATCAGTGATTTCAGTTTAAATCTGAATTCACAATATGATTTCTATTTATAGGCTCACATTCTATTTTTGAAAAAAAGAGCAGTTTATTTCAAAAGTAATACCTAGTGTGATGAAAGATGGTATTTCCAGAAGAATTAATCTCTAAAATGAGGAGCACTGTTCACCTGAAATGTAATTTTACAATTAATTGCTGCAAGATTGCCTTCCAACAGCAGAAGACCTCTTTAAAAAGTCTCTTCAAATCAGGGCAGTAACTCTGGACTTTTTATTGTAGCACATCTAATTTTGGAAATCACCAACTACACTGGCAAATGCTAATATAGCAAGGAACAATAACATGTGCATTCTCCCCAGAAAGAAAGAGCCCAGGAAAGCAGAAGGTCAATGCTCAAAGCATGGCTGGGAAGGCAAAACTGAGAGGGAGGATCCAAAAACACAGCAGCGTGCAAAGCCCCATCTCCCGTTCCAGGGATTCTCAGCAAAGGGCCTGTCACGTGTCTGCTCATCTTCATCAGACGGGGAAACACACAGAGCATCCTCTCCTCCTGTGCTTCTCCAGCTAAGACACCTCGCTCCTTCCCTTTGGAGACTGCTGTCTCCTTGGCCTCGGGGAGGATATGACAATGGTATTTCACATACCTAATATTGCCTAATATTGGAAATAGGCACAGCATGACCCCTCTCTCCTGGCTGTACAGTCTCAGTCCCTCAGCAAGGACAGGGTCAGTGCTGCACGTGGGAGTAGTCACTTGGGGCATCGCATTTTCACACAGACCACAAGGAGTAAACAGAAGAAAAATCAGCTGCTGCTAATTACATCTTGATGTTCTCACCTTCAAGCTTTTAAATCACAAGTGACATTTCCAAATCAATCCTATTCTTTTTTGGAGAGTTTAACAAGAAACATTCAGTCTCCAAGAGCACTTGGATTTATTTCTTCAGTAATTTGACAAGAACCCATTAAAATCTACTGGAAGTTGCTTTACCCCCCACAGAGAGAGTTTAGTCCAAGGGCTTTTTCACAGTTGACTTTTGGTAAAAAATGTAAATGGAAACTCATTGTAACAGGGCAAGTACTGGTAATGAGCTTCTCCAGAATCCTAATCCAAGCATCCCTTTCCATTCTGCACCTGATGCTGAGCTGTACCAGGAAGTGCTGAAGCACCTGTAGCAGCCTCACCCCACACTGCATCTGATCTGTCTCCTGGAGTGAGTCCTAAGCTGGGAATGCCTTCCTCCTCAGCCTAAGAGGAGAGTAACCTCTGGCTCCCAGGTTTTCTCTTGTCTAGAAGGGAAATGTTCAGTTCCCCAGCAGGTTAAAGGTGCTTCCCATCATGTCCTGCTGCAGCTTTTCCACTGGTGTTTGACTCAATGCTGCACACTTCATTTACAATTCAGCTTTACAGAGCAGGGCTTAACTAAGGTTATTTAGCACCAATTTGGGCCTGCAGCTAAAAAAAGCAACCATCTCCAGGAAAGGGGCAAACCTTTTCTAAAAGACCTTCTGATTAGCAATATTTACCAGAGAAAATAATTGGGAGAGTCAACACCCTGAGTCTACAAGGAGATCAAAGTGCAGATACAGTCACAAACCATCAGCTGATTGTGAGCTTTCTTTAATCGCTGCCAGTGATCCCCAGCAATTAATTCCTTATCACGATGCCCCCAGCTTTATGCCTAGCCAAGGAACATACAAAGTGAGTGTCAGCCACAGGATAATTATGGGATGAAACAGGCACCACTCTTCCTGCTCTGAGCCGTGGCACCCTTCAGCAGGAACAGCCTTGTGTCGAGTCAGCTTCATTAGGTATTGTCTAGAGCCCAAATCCTCATTTGTTTGCATCAATAATACATTCAAAGGGTTTATCTAACTTGCAAATGTGAATTCATTTATTGGTCCCATAAGCAAGAAAGAGCTGTGACCAGAGAAGTGTTTCATGTTACAGGTTGGGCACTAAACTGGAATGACTTGCTGAAATTTCAACAATTACACTCCAACATAAATGTTTATATTAGTATAATTTCCCTGTGCACATTGTAATAATGAATTTCGCCATAGCATTGCCTGCAATTTTGAAGACACATATTCCTTCTAAGAGCGGAGCAAACGTGAACATCAAGAGATTTGTTTCTACAGAATTAACTTAGAAATAAAGTTAAGCAACGGAGTCAATAGAGTGCAATTTGCAGAGGCTTGGCAAACCACCTGTGTTGACCCTCAATTCCTCCTTGGAGTACCAGTCCTTTTTCTACACAGCAAATTTCAATTATAGCTGCCTTTTCTGATCTCACTTTTTACAATGACACATCCAACTGTGGTATTCCTAGTCAGTAAAAATGATCCTCCCTGCATTTTCTGCCCTGGCTGTACAGTATGAAGCAATACTGAATGCTGCTGTTCCACCTGAGATTACAGGTGGTCCCACATCCTGGATTTTCTTCTTGCTATCTCGCTGAAAACTTGTACCAGGATGCAGCAAACCTTCACAAAAATGGAAAAAGCCCGGAGAGAAAAAAAAAACATCTCGGGCTGGTAAGATTCAGATTCTGCCATTAACAGGATTATTTCCTATAAAAACTATCTAAAAATAGCGACAAACCTGTCTGAAATGGCCACCAGCCACAGCAAAAAAAGCTGCCTGCCATTGCTACAGCTGTCACCAGCTCCGAGGTACTTCTGAAAGCTTTTTTTGTAGCAGCGAGACTTAAACGAAGATGGCAGGGCAATAATCTGCCGTAACAACATGCTCAGAGGTTTCTGCCTGTTCACTGAGACATGGGGAAGCTCAGGGTTGTTCTGCCAGAAGGGTCAGAGTCCTCCAGGCCTTACTGGCTGCACATCAAAGAAAATCAAGACCCGCCACTTGCTTTAAGAAAAACAAACAGAGGAAGTGGGGACTAAGAGAAGATAAATTTCTTTGACAATTAATGCATCACTGTGATGGCATTCCCTGTGTCAGCAGAGCTTTCTTCAGCACCTGCTTGGACAGGCAGGAGGGGGCTCAGACAGTTCAGTCTTGTTGGACTGAAAATTAATGCTCCGAACTGGAGTGGCACAAACCAAAACCAGTGGCAGAGCCCGCGCTGGTGGGAGCCCATCCATCACCTGCACGTATTGAGCAGAATTTTCCTGTGATTCTCACTAAAGGGAAGGCCAGTCGATTTCTTCCTTGAAGCAACTAAAAAGTGATTTGGTTCAGGCCAAGATGCCCAGCTTCGTGCTCCCCCCCTGCTGGAGCTGCTGGCTGGAGTGGACTTGTCCTGGAGCAGGTCTGGGTGACACCTCCACACCCCAGGTCACCCCAGCGAGTTGCACCCATAGCAGCAGGGTGCCTTTGGAAGACACTGACTCACACTCTTACCCACTATTTAACTCTTCCAAGCAACACATTTGGGACTTTGGAATGAATTCTGATGATATTTCTGAATAATTATGAGAATCAGCTGAAGTATGGATTTAAAAAGAGGCTCCCCAAATTCAAATGAATCCCCGAAAAGGTGGAGCAACAGCTCCATCCAGACACAGAGCAAACTTTGCCTCCTCTATCTCCCCTTCTCCCGCCATTTCAAACCCTTTGATTCCCCTCCAGGCTTCCAGCACATCAAACATTAAAGGACTAACGTTATTTTGAGCACACAACAACCCTAAAGTTCAAGATATTCTGCAGATGGATTTTAAAATCTTTTAATCCATTGTGAAGCCAAAATCCTGCCGTAAACACTCTCTGGCATGCTCCAGTTAGCTGCTCATGCAGAGAGAAAGAAAGCCTTTCCAGCTTACTCTGCAGATGACCTTGCAGTCCCCCCATCCCATGTTTCATGAACCTCAGGGGACCAGCAAGGAATCAGATAAAAGGATTTCATTTATTTTTGTTGGCATTGTTTTATGAAGCTTTCCTTTTATCGACACCTTAACTTCAAACCATTTTCAAACACCCAGCAAGGCACCAGAGATCAGCAGATATTCAAGGGACATGCTGAAGGTGTCTTGTCTTTGTTCCCATCAACCCTTCCTGTAAAGGGAACTCTATCTTGCACATGTGCTGAGCTTTAACCTAAATACTGGTGGCCCCATGGTGCTGCTCTCCTGCTGTGCTGCCCACGCCAGTGACACCCTTTGCTGAGGGATGAGCCACGCTGGATAGCTAATTAAAGATCTGCAATTAAGCCTCACATGGTCCTGAAAGCTATTTCATCACAAGGCTAAACCCTGACCTCATTTCCCCAACAGAAGTCATAGCAAAAATTGTATCAGATGATTTTGCCCAGCTTTCCAGACAAGTAGATGGTCTCTCCTAACATGCCGGATGCTCGCATCATCTTTTTCCTGGCTTTTCAGGCAGGGAACATGGAAGATGCATGGCTGGTACTGCTGGAAATGGAAGGCAGCTGTTTTCCCAGGGGCTAGAGAGATGCTGAGGATGCTGAGTGCGGGGGGTGATTACTGGCTACCTGCTTCCCACACCACAATATGCAAACACTTCATTTAAGAGGCTCATATATCACCAGTCTCCCAAGCTCCCGCTGAACATCCTCTGATCTGTTCTCCTCTGCATGACAGGAACACGGGGATCTCTCTGGAAGTCAGGCAGGAGGTAAATTCATGACCTCTCGGCACCAGGAAGGGGAATGATTTTGTGTGGCATGCTTCCCCCCAGCACAACCTTTGCTGCCAGGATCAGGGATCTTGCTTTGTCCCCAACAGACTGATTTCCCAGTTAAAAATAAACTGCCAATCACTCAGACCAGTTAAATTCAACAAGGAAATACAAACGTTTTTAAAAACATCAGGTTCTTTTAACACCTCATACCCTTCAAATACGAAACCATAAAGGCAAAGTGCTTCTGGGGCACCTGCTGCTGCAGCAGCACATGCCCTGCTCAGCCCCTCAACCCTCCCCTGGGGCTGACACCAGGCTCCATGGGCACAGTGTCCTCCCCATGCTGGCAGCCCCAGCCCAGGCGCCTGCCCCTGGGGGCTGCCTCTCCTGCCAGTGTGTCCCCCTCTAAAGGGAGGGGCACCCCATGCTGGGCTCACATTTTCCTTCTGCTTTGGATTCACAGTTCAACCTGCCACGCTCCTCCCCAGCAACTCTGTCCGCATGGGTTTGTCTGTGCAGCCACATCTGCCCTGTGTTTCTTCCACCTGGAAAAGCCCTTGGACTGGCACCCTCAGAGTTTTCTGAGATCCATCAGAAAAAAACAGAATGCTGAGCTTGTTCCAAAGAGCCATCCAAGTCTTCTTAGAACCACATTCAGGTCCAGAAAGCTCCAGCTGAAACTCATACACAGCAAAATGCACTGGGTTTATCCTTGTTCCTAATGGGTATTTAGCCATTTAATAAATACAGTTGCTACTCCATGAAGTTATTGAAGCCTGAGGCATCTGGGAGACCTTCCTGCAAATCTGGGACAAGGAGAACAAAAGGCCTTGCAAGGGATGTGTGCTGGGAGGTCGGGTCTGCTGCAAACCAGCCGGCGAGGTCCCAGGGAAGGGCTCTCCTTACCTTGCACTTGACCCTCGCACCCTCCCTGTCACTGTGTCACACATCAGTGCCAAAATAGCATCAGGAGAGTGCTCAGATAATGGTGCATTTACAATTATAATTGCTCATGTCCAGGAGTAATCCAGTTTAAGCCCTTTACCGTCTCAAATATTTAGAGAAATCCTGCCAGCTGCCTGGAGGGGAGAAAGTTAGGAGCCCTGGGAGAGCACAACAGATTTTCATCTTTCCAGCCCTGACAGCCTTTCACACATAAATATCCTCTCAGCTCTGCTTCCCCCCTGTTCATGACAGAGCCACTGTCCTGCCTGCTGACTGGCAGTGCCAAGTCTCGCTGCCTCCCAAATCTGGCGCCCACCCCACCAAGTCCCGAACCACCACGGCAGCCCTGCCTCCAGAGAGAGGCTTCCATTTGGCTGGGATATGGATTTTTACTTTTTTTTTGGAAGTAGGCAGCATGTGTACATCTCCTGGAGTCCCTGATGCCACGACTGGCAGGGTCACCAGCACAGCTGCCTCAAACCCACCCCCACCTCCACCTCCATCAGCATCCCAGATGTGCAATTCCAGCAGTTTTCTTTCTTTCACAAAGGCCCCTCCTGCCATGCAGGATCTTTGTCGTGAGGCCCCGCAGACTTGCAGGGTCCAAGAGCTGCAGAGCTCATCCTACAAACCTCTCTTTTCCTGTTTTCCTAGCTGTTCAGGCCAAGGGATGGCAGTGCTCACACTGATCCTGTTGCCCAGCACAGTGACACAGATGGTGTATTCCAGCCCTCAGCAGAGACCCTGGCTGAGCAGGACACACATCTCCCCAAACACAGCACATTCCAGAGGGGCAGGCCCAGAACAGCTCTCGCTCTCTCGGTGAATACATTCACCATTCACACAGCAAACACACGTGCAAGTTTTCCTTTTGCTGACTCGGGCCCTGTGAGGTCTATCTCTTGTTGAGCTTTTATCTGCTGCAACTGCCTCAATGCAAGTGCAGTTAATAGGCTGTGACCAAACCACTGTGTGGCTGCCTCTGAGCCGCTCTGTCCTCTCACCAGAATCTCTCCTCTAAAACTCTGTCATTTCCCACCTTTAAAGCAAAAGGACCACGGCTGGCTGCATGCTAGCACTGCTCATCACAGAACTGAACAGTGTCCACATGTCCCCAGATCTGGACATTCATTACCCTGTAAGCCTTCTTCTCTCACCTTCTTTTCATGCAAAAGCTTGCTTTTCAACTCAAACACGTGCTGACAGCTCAACCCATCTCTAATCACCATGTTCGGATTAATTTCTGTGACCAATGTTCATCAATATTTATTACCCTGCAAAACTTCACAAATCAAAGTGGTGATGAAACTTGCAGGTAATGATTTTATAATTCCTTTCAGATGATTGATAAAATATTGAATACTGCTCCAAAGCAACCTCAAAGGGAAGCTGCCAGAACTGCTGTGACAAACTGATAAGCTTCCCATTAGCAAGGAAGTGGCAAGATCCACCAACAGTCCTTGCACATGGGGTTGATGTTTATGCCATGGGATTATGTTTATGCCAAAGAAGACCATGGCTCCAAGTCAAATGCCTAATTCTCCCCCAGCCTGAGGTTCTCAGCAGGACAGGCCCGTGTGTGAGGCAGGACTATCACGCTCAGACATTGACAGTGTCACACAGTATTGCCTCGATGAGTGACAGGACAGTCTCTACAAGGATCAACAGATGCTCCTGCACACAGTCACTCCTGAGGGGTGGCAGAGCAGGGCAGGGACATTCCCCACCTTTCAATCCACGCAAAGGATGCTCAGTGGGACCTGAGGCTCCCTCCAAGGACTGTTCCATGTTCCTGAATCGTGCCTGCCCCAGGGCCCATGCAGGACCTGGACAGGAGAGCTGTGCAGGCCGTGAGGGTTTTTTTAGCACTGCAGCTGGACACAAGCAGAATATTGAAAAATACATTTCCACATGCGTCACTAAAATGACATCCAGCATTTCTCCGCTTTGCATCACAACTCCCAGTCATCAGAGCACCAGAGACTCCCTGGTATGGGGGATTAGATTAAAAAATTATCATACTGGCTTCCTACGCTTTCTCCATTTGCCTCTAATGCTATTCTGGAGCCCAACAGGATGGAAAACCTTTGCATCTGATGAATGCAGACAGGCTGATATTAAGAACTGGGGCACTTTTGTCAGCAAGAAACCATCAGGCCATGAATGCAATATTAAAGAGAGAACACTTGGAGCTCTCCTGAGCTTTTGTGTGAGCACAACCATGGCAGAGTGAATTGCCCTGTCAATATTGCACTGCCAAAGAGAACCATTCATCATTACTGCTTCAGGTAGGATGGAGCACTGTTGAGAACACAGGTCTTGTCCAACTTGTAAATCTCAGACTCAATCACAGAATAGCTGGGGTTGGAAGGGCCCTCTGGAGATCACCCAGTCCAACCCCCCTGCCAAGGCAGGGTCAGCTGGAGCAGGTGACACAGGGACACATCCAGGTGGGTTTGGAATGTCTCCAGAGAGGGAGACTCCTCACCCTCCCTGGGAAGCTGTTCCAGTGCTCTGCCATCCTCCATGGAAAGAAGTACTTCCTCATGTTGAGGTGGAACTTTTTGTGCTTTAGTTTATGGCCATTACACCTTGTCCTGTCCCTGGGCATCACTGAAAGCAGTCTGGCACCATTCTTTGACATCCACCTTTGAGACATTTATAGGCATTAATGCGATCCCCTCTCAGTCTTCTCTTCTCTAGACTAAACAGGTCCACCTTCCTAAGTCTCACCTCATAAGAGAGATGCTCCAGACCCCTCATCATCTTCACAGATCTCTGCCATCAGCCACGGTGATATGAGCTATCAGTGCCAGGGAAGCTCTCTTGCATCTTTTCTCATTTCCCCATTTATGTAAGGTGTTTTCTTCATAATTGAGTAGCACATTTTTTTCCCAGAAGTTCCAGAAGGCATCCAAACGAAGTGAAAATGGCTTGGGGGAAAGGATGTGCAAGCTGGCTTCAGCACGTCACCTGCGTCCCAGATGGAGCGGCCATGAGCGCCCAAAGCCCCATCCCTCCTGCACCACCTGCTTCTCCCCTTGCCATGGCAGTTGTTTTCACCAGGAAAACAACATTTGAGGTGCTGGCTCTGTGTGTGATGTAAGGAAAGCGGGGAGAAGCATCCATCAGCAAAACCCAAAATAGCCAGAAACGCGGTGGGTTTGTCAGATGGGTCTGGTGAGCTGCACTCACACCTCTCCCTCAGCAGACATTTATCTAAGTCAAAGATAACAGGTTGCCATGCAATGGGAGAAGGAGAACTGGTCTACGTTCCACTCGTCCCTGGTGTGCTGTCAGGTGTGCGCTGGCACTGCTGGGGGAGAAGTGGGAGCAGGGAAGGTGCTCCATGGTAATCGGCTCCAGAGGGACCAGAAGGTACCGCGCGGAGAGAGAGCCACTCTTCATTCTGGTGCACCTTCTGCTTCCTAGCAGGATGATGAAGAGCTTGCATACCTAGAGCTGGCTGAGATGTTGCTGCAATAAGAAGATCCTATGACTGTCCTTATAGTCCTGATTACAGAAAAATGTCCTACATACAAATGGAAAAGATTTGCCGCCAGCAGCCTCCTCTTCGCAGTCCCCATCCAAAAGCGCCTGATGTATTACCCTCTGCCTTGCTTAACATCCCTACAAATTCCTCCAGGCCTGCCACTGTTATTCTGCATTATTTTTACGCTCCTCTCCTGCAGCACCAGTTTAATGAGAGTGCAGCTTCAATTAATGTGTTCCCCAGAGGGAAAGGGTCAACCCACGTACATGAGGAATTTCTGATCCGGTTACACAGGAAGGGAGCGATCTCCTCTGACAAATTCTAACAGCACAGAAAAATTAATTCCCCTTTCCCACAGAAGTTTATAATGAGAAAGCCACAATATCAAATTGTTAATAATTTCACAGGCACAAATTAGTGTTGCTGAGTGAAATCTCACTCCTGTAACTCCACTTTTAATGAAAGGCCACAGACGTTGGACTATATTTGCATTACAACTTGAGAAATGTTTCATAGTTTAGACCTCATCTATGTGATTCTATTAGCTCCATATCTGAGCTAATCTGCATAAATTTTCCCTTGTACCCATTCCCAGTGGCCAGGACAGTTTTGTGCCAAAACCCAAACAAGTCTGATTGACCACATTTTCACACAAGCTCTTGTGTCCTCCTGCTGCTTTAGGCTGCTCAGCGCCCAGCACAGGTCCCACAGCTCCACTACGATAGCTGTGGTTCACACGGATCTGGTCAGCTTTCAACTGACATGAACTTTTCAGTTAAATTATTTGTTTGGCCTGTCCTTAAATGCAACCAAAGGATTCCAATATTCCAAGTAAAATGAGTTTTCCTTTCCTACTTATATATTGAACTGATACAACTTGAAACCATTCTGCTGAAAACCATGAACTCAGCTTCTCTTTCATTCAGCTTGTGCAAACCTGAGGCAACGCTGATATTACTGCAGACATCATTTGCATAGGGAGAAATTTTTCTTTTGATTAAAGACAAAAAGCCTTTCTATATTTCTTGGTCTGCTTGTGGTGGAGACAACTGTGGCAGCTTCATTACCGTGCAGTTACCCAAAGATCTGTGCAGTTATCCCAAGATCTGAGCTATCACACCATGGGAGTTTGCAGGAAGTCTGGTGAATGCATGAGTCAACCCCCTACTCTGCATCTCCAGATGCACAAAAAGCACTAAAAAGACACCCAAATTGCCCGTTCTTACTGAACTATTCAGCATGCAAAGACAATGTTTTCAGATGTGAAAGGAGCTCTGCTTTAGCAGGTGAGTGACAGAAGAGGTTGACTCTCCATGCCCAGAATGCCACAGGTGCCTGGAGGAGCCCAGGAGCAGAGGACAGCCCAGCCCTGCTCCTGCTGCTGCTTCCTGCAGGACTGAGGCACTGGTGCATGCCACGCTGCCCAGGGAATCCTCAGCTCCAGGCAGGCTCCAGGGCATGTCCACTGGCTCGGGCTTGGATTCCATCACCCTTCTGGGAAGTGCTCACTCCAACTGTTTTGCTGAGCCTCTCTATAATAATCACATCTCCCTCCCGCTGCTCAGATGATTAATGGCTGGATTTGATAGAAAACCTGGTGCCATGACCCGTTTTCCCAAACCTCCCTGACAGGAAACCTTACTCTGCTATTTTGAGAGGAGACCTCACCTTGCTGCCCATGCCATTAATTGAATAACTATCAGTTCCAATTTATTCCACTTGGCTACAAATTAGATTTCAGCTGGCTACTTCCAAGCCTGCTTCAACACAAACTTATAAAGCTGACTCCCTTGGCTGATGCCACTTGTCAACCTGCATCTGTTCTTGGGGTATTAAAAGACAACAAAGCCAGAAACCCGCCAGTCTCTGATGAACAGAACCCAAAACGTTTGGCTTTGCTTTTTTTATCATTACTTGAACGGAGCCAACTAGGTTTAATATTTCAGAGGCTCAGCCTGGCTGCCTGCATCCTGCAGCCTTCCACTGAGAGCAAAGATACAACAGGAAGTTAAGAACTGATCTCAGGAAACCCAGCAGCACCAATGCCTCCTCAGAGAGCCGGGCAGCGCTGCAGGAGCATCCTCCAGCTCCACAGCAGCATCTCCAGTGCCAGTTCCAACTGTTGTTCTGTGAGCGCAGCCTGATTTAATTCCTATTGGGGTATAAAAATTAATAACAGTAAAATGTCACGATCATCTCACACTAATTATGCATCTAATGAATTATTAGCTGTGGACACATTTGACATTTTTGGTCATTAATCTGAGCAAGTGTTTTAAGCCTTGAACAAAACTCTGCGACTGCAAACTTGGTGCCGAGCAGCTCAGACCTGCAGCATCGATGCTCCCTGTGCCAGACAGAGACCACCCACTGGCTCCTGCCCCCTTCCCTGGAAACAGGGGTGCTCCTTGGAGAGCACACACCAGCTCCTTCCTCCTTCCCTGGAAACAGGGGTGCTCCTTGGAGAGCACACACCAGCTCCTGCCCCCTTCCCTGGTAACAAGGGAGCTCCTCAGAATTCGTGGAGCAGCAGAGCAGATCTGTGTCTGCCACTACTGTATTAGTTGGTGGAAAAACTAAGATTTAGGAAGGAAATTTCTGCATGCCACCTCTCTCTTTGCACCAAACCTGGATATTTATACATGAAGCTGTGCGAAATACTTTTTCCTGAACATGCCATGAATTTAGTATAAACCACCAAGACTTAAAATTTCTGTTGTAAGCTGACATTTTTTAATGATAAAATCATTATACAAACGGGGGAAGAAGGCAGAACTCTGCATCTTATATATCCATGCACATGTATGTACACATCTTTCTCTGCCTGGCTCAGGCTTTTACTGCCTCTCCTTTCTCTCCATCTCTAACATTTTGCCTGCAAGGTCTTGGGAAGGAAGGAAAACAAGAAGGAAACAAATCTCTCCACAAGGGTAGAGATGAACTCTCTTCAAAGCTGCAACACACATCCACAGCTAATGAACAAAACACGTCTCATATTTAGGATGAGGGGACATATAAAAAGGTCACAAAAGGCCAGGATTAGCACCAGATTGAGCACAAAACCAAAACAGAAAGCAACAGATGTTTCCCTCCTAATTTACTCCATTAGGATCTTCTCCAGCTAGCATGCACTGCTGCTTGCTAATGAAGCATTTCCATCTCCTTGCTGCACAGCTCGTAAATAAGCATGCCTGAGGTTGGCGGCAGGAACTCAACTGCCCCTCCTGGGCAGGCTTTTTCTCTTCTTATAAACCCTGGTTTTTGTCGAAGAGAAAATAAAAATCTGTTCCCAAATTCACAAGTAATTCTGACACAACTCCATTGCCTCCTCTCACTGAACTGCATTTCTTGAACAGGGATGCTCTAACCCCACGGTGAACCCCTGTTTCCCTGTGCTCATCAAAGCAACTCTTCCCATTAGGAACAGCTGTGGATGCACTAGGTGTATTGATTTTTAAACTGCATGAGCAAGCCACAACAGACCTAAAATAACAAAGTATTTCACCTCCTGTATTGCCACTCCTGGTATTTTACACTAAACTGAAGAACCACCCCGAAGTTGTTCCCTGTGGCAGACCCCTCATTGTTCCATCCCTGCTGCGGTGTCACCTGGAAACAGCCCCCAGCTGCAGCCTGTGCTAAATAAATCATGTGCAGAACCAACCTCAGCATTGAAACCTGCTTCCTGTTGCTGCCCCAGCCACCACGGGCACGTCTGAGAGCTGCAATTGTCCAGTGAGCTGAAAACTGAGGAACTGCTGCCTTGGAGAGGTTGTTTTCCATCTCTCCAGCCTGTGAAATATGACCTGAGGCTGAAACAGTACCTCGGGGGCAGCAGTCCCCTGAGGCACAAGGCAGAGGAGCACTGCCCAGGCCTGCTGGTATTGCCTGCTGTTGAGACATTTTAGACAGACACTTCCTAAGCGAGACACACAGAATCACAGAATGCTATGTGCTTGGAAGGGTCCTTTAAAGACCACCCAGTCCCAACCCTCCCTTGTCATGGGCAGGGTCAGCACCCACTATCCCAGGTTGTTCCAATCCCTGTCCAACCTGGCCTTGAACACCTCCAGGGTTGGGACATCCACTACCTCCCTGGGCAGCCAGTTCCAGTGTCTCACCACCCCCCCAGTAAAGAATTTCCTCCATTAACCTAAATTTCTCCTCTTTCAATTTGTACCCATGCACACATCCCTCCCCACTGCGCTACAGCTTAATTATAATGCTCTCACAAAGAATTTCAATTTATCCTACCATGGGAACAAGCTCTGTAATGAAAAGGCTTTATTAAAATAGAATGTAAAACATGGTATTAATTAACGAGGCTGTGCAGGTGTGCTCATGAACGTGGCCGAGCTCTGCTCACGCTGAAGGGAGATGGAGTTGGGGTCAGCTGTGGCATAACACCCCATGGCCACGCAATGCCACACACCCCGTTGTGACACCTTGCACGGCCAACACAATGCTGCTGCTCAGGTTTGAATTCAGATGGGAAATACCATGGAGCACCTGCAGAGAAGATGATAAAAACGTGCTCCTGGCAGGAATTCAATGAGACTTTTAAAGCAGAACCAGCCCGTGCTGTGCTCTCCACCACAGCACCTGAGAGATCTGACCAGGCAGAATTTCGAGGTGAGAATTAACGCAGACCAACAGCACTTAAGGTCAGAATGCCTTATCACACAGAAAAACACGAGCTTAAAGACAGGCCTGTCTGACACTGACATAAAACTCCTGCAGATGGAAAGCCAACAAGAGCCAAAATGTCACAGAAGACTCATCTAGCTGCAGTGAGGTTCTCAACAACTTGCAGATTGTGTGGGGTTTATTTTTTTAGTTTTTGACATTCGGCTCGAGTCTGTGTCCTTCATTATCTGGGTGCTTGCAAACCTGGAGCACCCCTGTGCTGGTGGCTGCTGGAGCCGCAGTGGAAAGACACCCTCGCAGTTGTGTGATGGCTGCACCCGGTGCCAGGCCACAAACAGCCCCAGTTTGTCTCCTCTGACAGGAGCTCGGGGCACCGTGGCATGATATTCTTCACTCCCTTCAGCCAGCTTATTTGCTGAAATGCAGCAAATTATACTGCAGCAGGTGCGAGCATTATGCAGGGCTATTAAAAGGAGGCTGTTGGTATCTTACTCATACGTCACCACAAGAAAACCCACTGGTGATATACGTTCACAGCCGCGCTAGGCTTGTAGGTATCATCGGAGGCACAGCCTGTGTGCAAATCCGTTCTCAGGGCCTCTTTTGGTAGAGCAGAGATATTTATGGCCGATTTTTATTGTGTGGGCCAGATATACCTCGGTGAGTAAGCTAATCGCTGCAGGTACACAAAAACCACCAGCAGATCTGTCAGCCAGCCCCAAGAAAGGCTGTGTGCTGTCTCATAGCTCTGGTTCAAGGAAACCTGACCCTGCCCCAACAAAACAGAACCCCCCCGGGCCCAGCACCCCTCTGGCAACTCTCCCACACCCCTGCCAAAGGGGGCATTTCCTGACTTCCAAGCAATTAACTTTGAAATAAAAACTTAGCACAATCTTCCACTGAGTTTTAATACAATTATACAGAGCTCTATGTATAAATGCATGTAGGAAGTGTGGTTTGTTCTGCTTGCAGGAACGACATGCAAGCACCCCCTCTGCATGGCAGAGCTGCAGCTGTTATACATACACACAGCCAATTTTTATGGCTCAGCTCTAAAGCTCTGAAAAATAAGGTTTATAATAGAAACCCTGACACCATCTAAAATATGGCAGCACTACTGGGTGCTGCTGGAATATGGCCCTAATTTATAAACCAGGGAGAAATCCTGTTCCATTTTGAAACTTAGAGACAGTAATCTAGAAAAAGGGTAAACCACAGGAAAAAATGGTAGTGTTGTCCATGAGCTATAGTGTCTAGTCCATCCAACAATTCAAAAATAAAATAGGATGCCACAATATTTAGGCCACACACTGAATCTCGGACTGTCACAAAATAAAAACATGGTGTATCCTAGGACGGGGGTATATTTCATAGAGCCATATGCCATTTTCCATGCTTCTGGGTAGTATTTTTCCAGTGAAAATCTGATATGAGAACACTAGAAGTAAAGAAAAAAAATTACTAGAGAAGTAGAACCCAAACCCTTCAGTTTTGCTTGATACAATAAATGTTTTTGCAAGAGGGCTTCAGCGCACTCCCCTCTAAATTGAAAGAAGTGGTGAAGCAGCAGATTGCTGACTCACAGGAGACACAAGTTTATCACTAAACCTTAGGAAAAAGCTCTCGGTTGCCTTGAGGCTCCAGCTTTGCATTAAAATGCATTGAGGAGGTGGTGATTCAGGGGGCAGTGGACCAGAAACCTGTTGGAGATATTTCTGGTGCCCCTGAAACACTGAGCAAAGGATTCAGCCTCGGGATTTCTGTTTGGAGAGTGACTCTCTGCCTCCCCGGGCGCCACAACCCTGGTGGGAGGAGGCCGTGGGACAAACGCCTGTCTCAGTTAGTACTGCTCGCTTGCAATTTTGGGAAACACACAGGAACCTTTTAGAACAAGGGTTGGAAATTAAGAGGCCAGTGAGGATTTCACTCATCACTGTCACTTGCTCCAAAGCCTGGAAAGAATTCTGTCTCTTCTCCCCTACATACCAGCACTAACCCATCCCAGATGCTGGGATCACATCCTGGTACAGCCCAAAGGGACATTATTCCCCAGCAAGGAATGAGGCTTTGGGGGCTCACAGGTCTACCCTGCAATCTTCATTGTGGCCATCCTGGCCTTCCTTTCCTACTTCCCCTAAACTGTCTCCTTTTGCAAGCTGAGCATCAAAAAAGAATAAATTCAGATTTATCGCACTTTTCCTGCTAAAATTATTTCCCAGCAGACTTGTTACAAACCAAGCACACCACGTTCTTGTCGGCCACATCACTGTCCACCAACCTGGCAACGTTTTACCTACCTCATGCTCAGTCCCCCACTCGACTGAGCCCTCTGTGTTCCTCACGAACAAAAAGCAGGATTTGCTTGTGGAAGAAGCCAACAGCAGCAGCCCTAAGTAACACTCCACAGAGCTGTGCTTCCCCCCAAACCTTCCCCACAGGTGCTGCAGGAACGCCCGGGATGAGGGCAGGAGAGGGGCTGAGCTCTTCATGAGCTGTTAGCAGGCTAACGAGGGCATCTGCAGAAGGAATAGGCACTAAAACTGAAACTAGGTACAAAATAAATATCCCAGAGCTGGATTTCTTAAAAAAGATTCTGCTGAGCTATAGTTCCACATCAAATTTTTATTGAATACATTTTCTTCTGAGAATTTGTGCACTAAAACCAGTCAGAATCATATGAGAGAAGTATAAATTTCATGTACAGTTTTCACTGCAAACATCCTTCAAGAGAAAAAGCAAAAGCACTTTTTAATCAAGCCCACACCACATCCTCTCCCTCCTCCCACGGAACCCCAAGTGGGTGGGCGGGAACTGGAGCCCACACAGCCCCAGTCCCTGCAGCACTGGGGCACTGGGGAGCTCTGGGGAGGGATGCTCTGCCTGAAGGTTATGGGGACGGGGACGCATTATCTCCCCTTTGCTATGCCCGAAGGCAATGCCTAGGTCTGCTTCACGTAGAGTAAAGCTGGGAATAAGGTGACATTCTAAAGCAATTTATATTCTTAGCTGATAATGTGAATTCACACGATCTCAGCAAACCGTTGTTAAAACCCAAACGTGACACCGCCTCTTCTCCCAAATTCAGAGCTGCCCCTCCAAAACTTACTTGGTCCCATTATTTTCGGAATCTGCAACGGATTTCCTATTTGATTCTACAAAACCAAAAAATGAGGGGCTAATTCCCTGAAAGGATGATGTTTCTCACTATACAAGTGATTTCAGGTCACTTTGAATTCGAAAAGGCTCTAGGATCTGAAATGCTATTACAGACAGAAAAGCTATTTTAGTCAACTTCTTTTAGCAGCATCCCAGCACCCAACACTTTTAACTTCTTCTATCCCCCAACAACTACAAGGTGAACTCAGAAAACCTTTTCTCAGAGGTTTCCAGATTTGTCACCATAATGTGAACTTCAAACAAGTCTAAAATCGAGCACCTTTCAGCACTTGAGCAGGTCGTGGTGGCTGTGTTGCCCAGATGCTCACGTGGCTGTTCTTCCCGGGATATTGAGCTACCTGAACCCCCGAGAAGAAAATTACACTGAAGAAAAGGTCAATAAATGGCAGAGAGGAGATGACATCCCATAATAGTTATAATTTCTGTTTATCAGAGTGCTGCACTGCACAGGTAGCAGGTTACAGGATGTATCTGCTGTATTTTTCCGTGAAAAGAGGGCACAATACAGAACTCAGAGTCGATCTCATGACACGTGTGTCTGCTGTGTCACAGGACGTGCCACGCAGTCACATCTCCTCCGTGGAACCAGTGACCTTGAGAGATGTTGCATTCATTTTTCTTTCTGCATATTTTTGTGATGAATTTATCGTTCAATAAACCGAAAAGAACAACAGCATTTGACACTGGAGCTCTTCGTGCCAGTGCCAAGCGCTGCGGGAGGAGCTGGGGCTGGATCTGCACCTTGCTCAGACTGTTCATAGCAGAACTGATGTTGTGGCTCCATTCTCCACTGCAGGCCAAGGAGGGGACGGACCTTCCATTAGGATTCCTCTTCCTATACAGTTTTACACTAGGCATGTAAAGCAAATTCCCAGCAGGACAGGTGCAGGAAATGCAAAAGCATGAGATGAGCAAAATTTGACTGATATGTTTCAGAAAGTCATTAAATATCTGTATGGGGGCACTGTGAAACCAGACAGACACAGTGCATCTGTGCTGCTCAAAAGGGGTTGAAAGACTCTGAGGTGCTTGGCTGAACCAACCTGACAAGGTCCTTGGACTCCAAAACACTCTAGATATCAGTGCTGTGTCTTGAAAACAGCAAAATCCCAGAAATTGGCTGAAGTCTAAGTTACAGAGAGGAATAAACACCAGTGTTCTGCATTCAGAAATAAAGGCTGCGATTACAGAGCTGTTGATGCCAGCTTTTGAAGAGTGCCACAAACAAAGATAATTGAAGAATGGTGAAAATCCCAGCAGCCTCCTCTCACCCTTCTCCAGCAGAAAGTGCCTGTGGTGGCTCAACTGAATTATGGATGGTGATTGTCACGACAGCTCAGCAGAAGGGCAGTGGTGTGTGTGCCGTCGCTCTGGCCAGGCAGCACCAGGTACCGTGGGGACGACTGGGAGCAGCCATTCCCTTCTGCCATACGACAACGAGAACAATATGAAGACACATCGAATCCAACAGACTTATTTTGTCCTGGTTACATTACTGGGAAATCTACTTTCCTGGGAAGAAGAGATTTTACAGCGACTTAAACTGATAAAAACTTCAACCTCTATTTTACTCTGTCATGCCTTCTTTGCTGCCCACGGCCAATAACCAGCATGAGCCAGCAGACGTACGATACACACCCCACGGCAGCACGAGGAACAGAGGCAAAGCTGACATTTAATGGGAAAAAATGTACGGTGATAAAAATTGTGCACTTTTTCCTTGACACAGAAAATGATCCCCTTAGGAATGACGCCTGTTCAGAAGCAAAAGCCATTTAGGCTGGTCCTTCTCCTCTGGCTTTTGTCCCTTCCCTTCACTAATACGCTAAAGAAGACGACTGAATGATCTCACAGAGGACTAAGGCTGTGGTCCCTACACACCATTTCCACGGCCTCGGAGATGAGAACAGCATTTTATAGCGCAGACCATGAATTTGGGGCTGCTTTTAACAACCATTACTGCCTTTCACTGAGGGTAGTGCACCACGTATACATTCTTGGGTCTAACAGCCACTTTCCCATCCATTGGTCCGACCCAAGACATCACCACGGGTGTGGAGAGAGGGATGCAGTGATGCATCCGAGGTGGGATGCAGGTGGCAGGATGCAGGTGGCAGCTGCGGGAGGTGACAGGGATGGAGAGTCTTCACACCACTGAGGCAGTGCGAGACAGAAGAGGCATCACAGCTTCATTAACCCAGGGCAGTGCAGACGTCAGTGACAGCTGAGGCAGCCAGTTGATAGAAAGGGAGTAGAGACTCCTTCAGAAATGAAAGATTATTTTGAGAATAAAAGCAACCGGGGTAATAAGCAAGACGCTTACAAAGGCAGAGGAGAGAAAGAAGAGCATTCAAACCTGCAGGCACCTGGGAAGTGATTTATCCAAAACACTTACAAAAGTGTTCCTTAACAGAAAAAATACAGAGGGTAACTCACTGCAGGCCAAAACACTGTGTATTAAAGGAAAAAAATTCCCACATTAGAAAGAGAGACTTCAGCCTTGGCAGCATCTGCTCCAAGTCCTCTGCTGCCCACGCCAGAACGAACTCCAGATCTCTAAACTCAAATTGTAATTTGCTTCACTACAGAATTCCCAGCTCAAGCCCCAATTATAACTCTCCAGTGAGGGTGAAATTCCAGCCAACAGTATAATACATTCACCGACACCTGCAGACCTAATAATTGACCAGGGAGGATGTGGATGAGCTCAGCAGAATCGCTGCATTGCTCCTGCAAGGCTCGGTGTCCTACACCGGGAAAGAGCTTCCCTACTGCAAGGTGCGTAATTTAATAAACCATTAACTCAAACCTGAGGTGAAGTAAATTCAGCGTATTATATATTTCAAAATAGCATTAGAATTCAATTTAAGTGTCACCAAAAGCCTAATCCTCAGTATACAGAGCATATTAATAAGTGTCTTGGAGCCTGTGGTTTGATTTCATTTCCAGCCGAGTTGTGCTGCTGCGTGGCTGCGATCCCTGCCGCGAGGATGTCTCGGTGACAGCATCACTGGCCTGAACCGGAGCAGAATCACAGGGATGACAGTCCCGCTCTGTGGGGTCTTCCCGGGAGAACACGGGGGTGGGCACTGGAGCAAAAGTAATCCTGCTTCCAGTCGTGTCACTTCTTGGTGTCCCTGCTGAGATGCTGATGTTCCCCAGTGACAGCAGGCTTCTCGCAGGGTCCCCAGGAGCCCCCAACCCAGTCCTGCTGTCGGCTCCCTTTGCAACCACAGGGGCAAAACCCATTTTAGGTAAGGCAGGGGCTCCTGTTCAAGCTGAGCTGCTGGATGAGGCACAAGAAGCCACTCTGTGACTGCCCCCCGGCCGTGCCATGGCGCATGGCAGGGCTGCAGCCCCCGAGAAGGGACAGAGCCGATGCCTTCCCTCCCCCAGGTCAGGCATCCGGGGCAAATGGGGCATCATTTCCACCAAGAGCCAAAAGCACAAAACCTGCTCTCCCTCTCTGTGGGAGTTGGACATGTTTTGGCCTTTTCTCCATCACCCCTGCCAGAACTTCTCTCAATCAGCAACCCAGGCACATCCCCCAGCAGTTTGGGAAATGCATCTCTTCTATAAATGACAACAGATTATTTAAGCAACAACTAAAGCACTCTGACTGCTTTCTAGTTTGCTCGCATTAACGTCAGTCTCCTCATATATCTAGGGAACGAATCCGGGATTTTCTTTAAAATGGTGGAGAGCGGTACAAAAATAGAAGCCTGCTTGTCTAAAATAAAGTTATGTGTTTGAAAGGGTTGGAAATTGTTTTTTAATCACAGGCGTCTTTCTTCTGGAATATAATCCGCCGTCTATACATTCTGCTCTTCCACCCAAGTTCTCAGGAAAATGCAGCAAGTGTGTTAATAAATAATTTATAAAAACATTACAAAAGATAAAGCACTCCTGCTAAAATGTTTCCAGCCTTTGACACACCAGTTCATTTGTAATCCTCTTTGCCTCCCCTTCCCTGGAACATCAGCAGAGGGTTCGTGCTGCTGCTCTCGCAGCCCCACTTCACCCACCCTGCAGAATCTCTGGTTCATAGGGATCCAGGCAGATACAGGACACAGTCCAGCCCAAGCCACAGCTCTATGTTATCTGCTGTAGATTTCTGTCATGGAAAATGTTTTTGATGGAAACAACATCCTGATTTATTTTCGCAGTCTCGCGTGTGAGGATGGCTGCAAATGCAGGCGGCTGTCCCAATAAACAGGGCTCCAGGGTTTGTCCTTTCTCCAGCAGCACACAGGCTGTGCTCTCTGTGACACCTACAGGGTGATTGGGAGCATGATGCACAAGACACTTTGCTTCTCTTACATGGTTGCTCTGAAATTCACTTTCAGGACTCAGTATGTTAGACATGTGACCAAATAAAAAAAAGAAAAATCAAAATAATGAAACTGGACAATTATTACAAAAGAGTTCACAGAACCCTTGGAATTTCAGTTGGACTGAGCAATAGTTTTTGCACAGCTTCACCGATTCCATGAGTATTTCAGATCTTTAATGAACCCTGAAAAACATGATGGGAAGTCTTGAGACACAGCTGTTCCAGTGACTGCAAGGCAGCAGAGACACAGCAACAAGTACGGCGCCTTCAGTAGAGCTGGTGAGAAGATGAAAGGAGGGAAAGAAGAGAGCATCCTTTAGAGAGATCAAGTCAAAGGCATGTTAAGGAAGCATGAAAAGGGTATCCACAACTTCCTCATCCTCTGAAAATGCTTGTACATCGTGAAGCCCAGTGACGACACGAGAGGACTGACTGCTGCATCCTGCCAACGTCTGGTACCGACAGCACCTCTGCTGCTGCAGCTCAGAGCTACATCAACACAGAAGACAATTCTGCTCTCCTGGAACTGCTGTTTGCTCCCCCCACACTCACTGTCTCCTCTCCAGCACAGCTCCACATGCATGCAGGGCACTGGGAACAGGAACTGAGGCAGGTAAAGCACAGCTGCTGCACAAGTCTGCTCTGTGAACACCCACCTGTATCCTGAGCATGCTTGGGACAAGAAGCCACACTGGCGATAGTTTGGCACCACAGACCGTGCTCTGCCGGACTTCTACACCACTTGATTTCATCACACGGGTTAAAACTCACTTTGGGAAAACGTGCCAGCATAGCAGCAACAGTTTATAATCCTGTCAGCAAAAATGCACAGGCTCGTTGTGCCAGGGCCTCACTCACACCCCACCCCCCAACATACAGGACCCAGCTAAGTGCCCACGTGCAGCACAGCATCCTCTGTGCTTTATTGCCCAGCCACTTTTATTTCACCCAAATGAAAAATAAAAACCCATTACTAAGCAAAAGTCTTGAGAATTTTTATGAGATTGTAATGCTTCCAATTTATGTTGAAAAAGCCCCAAATCCTCAAGCTGTCTGTCGCTGCTCCAGCCAGGGACGCGGGAGATGCTGCTGACACAGCGCAGCACAAGCGATCAGAGAGGGAAATGCTACTCTGATGGGGTGCTATCAAAAAGAAATGGGAAGGGTTTCCTCTTGTTTAGGGCATAATGGAAAACTGAGGCAAAAAAATATAGAACAAACACTAAATTTCTGCAAGGACAGTGACAGATGTCATGTAAAATGTTTTAAATGATTTTTAGGTCTTGATGTTTTCTGCCCACAGCTTTCAGACAAGATGTATTTTAGGAAGGGAACACTCAGGGGGCATCAAGCATCAGTGCAGACATTCATAGTAACAAACTGCTGAATATTCAAGTGTATCAGAAGGAAGAATTCAGGAAAAAACAGAGTAAAAGAGAGAATATTGCAAAAACCTTTGACATTCCATCAGTGCTTACACATACTCTGCAAGGCACAGCTGGTGCACACAGACCCACAGGAACGGTAATTAAAGACCACTACCCAAATACTGCCCACCACCAGTGCCCCCTCAGCATCTCCCACTTGCTCCTTCCGTGACAGACGTCCTGCCTGGATATGACACGTGGCATGACTGCTGATGTCCCTGACCTTCCCCTGCCATCTCCTACCCCCCAGGAAAGCATCCCATGACTGCTGTGGCTGCTGGGAGCATCCTGTGAGTGTGTGAGCAATAAAGATGAAATGCACTTTTCCCGCAGGCTCCCAGAGAACTGGATTATCACATTTCAGCAATTACTGCAAACACTGGATTTACAACAGGGCTCTGGTGTGTCCCTCTAGCTCAGCCTGCATCCCACTCTGCTTCCTTGGCTCACCTGCCAGAACAGTGCCACCGACACTCTTCTGCACCAATTCTGGATTATTCAGTGAGCAGTTAATGCATGTGCAGTGTGAAACAGCTCTCTGCCGACAGACCTCTCTGCAAGGCTTGTTAGTCTTAATTTGTTCGACTGGCCAAGAGGTCTAAAGTTACAAGGTTTTAGCATGATCCAATAGCATGATCTTACAGTTTATGTACTTCTTAATTAAGAAAAAGGGCAACACTTTAAAAAAATGTATTCCCTCCCATCCCCATAGCACCTGAACACCAGCACTAAAGAAGACATCAGCACCTGCTACAGGCAGGGTGGAACACAATGAGCATCCAACGAGCTCAGCATCTCCAGCTGCACAGCACAGGAGTGGGAGTGAGCACAGGGCCCATCGCTGCCGATGGGTGAAGGCAAAGCCAGCCTCTGTAACCCTGGCAAGCAGCAGCCCGTCCAGAAGCCTGGCAGCCAGATTAATTTTCAGTTCCTGGGGTGCCAATTTCCAGTGCACAGAAGGGAACACTGCATTTTCCTGCTCAGCTGTGCCAATGTTTGAATTTCATCCATGTCGGAGAATCCACATTTTCCCTCCATTAGTCAGTACAAGTACAAACAGGGGGTTTTCTTCTTCTTCTTCCATTGACACAAAAATTTGGTACTATGCTGAAGGTCTAACAGGGGCAGCCTGAGTCCTGCCAGTGACAAACCAACACACTCAGGGTCACAGCTGCGCCAAAGCCTCTGCAGGAGGCTGGGACTTGCCATCACCCACATCCTGAAAAACGTTTCAGCAGCTCTGCTCCATGCTCAGTGAACTGCGGACAGCCAGGGCTCTGCATCTTCCCAGAAGTGAACAGATAATGCAAAATAATAAAAACTGAAATACTACTGAGGAGTCCTCCCCAGCAACCTGTGAAGAGGCCACCCAGGTCCTCATCCCCATCTTCACTGCCTGTGACTCACAGCATGATCTCTTATTTCTAGAGATCAGAAAATCAAAAGAAAAATATGAGAACCAAATGTAGGAAACCACCACCTTGGGCCTGCTTCCTTCCCTCAGGCCCAAGAGTGTGTCCAAGACAGCGTCCATGCAAGAGGCTGCCAGCGCACAGGGCTGGACCATCTCCGGCAGGAACACACCAATGCTGGCCTGGCAATTACAACACCTATTACAAACATGAAAGGTCTTTGGGGAAAGGCAGCATTTAAAATCCATTATCAAGAAAGCTTGAAATGTCTCAAAAATGTGAAACCCCTTCAGAAGAGAGAGGAGGTGCAGGCCCCATGCAGCAGACCCCAGCCACAGCCACCAGCACCACGGTCTCTGCCGACAGCATGAGAACTTCTAGCAGAGACCCAGAAAACCACATTGTGCAGCTCCAGCTGACTGCTTCTCATTTCTCATCCCTCTGACCAGTCTGCAGGGAGCAGGCACATCATGTCAATCATAAATGACAACACAAAGTTGTTTAAGTAAGAAATCAGATGCCACCATATAATTAATGGCTATGGCGCCGTGTAAATGCATGAGAAAGGCTGTGAGTCCCTGTGGCTGGTTTGAGTCCTGGCCTTTATGCTGCAAATGCAAGGCAGAAAAGATCAAGAACAATTGCATGGGGAATTTTAATCAATATCTAACCTGACAATAGGATTTGGAGGAAGATCATCCCATAAAACATGGGCGGCATTGCAGACTAATTGTATTTACTTCCCATTGAGCAGAGACTCACAGACAGAGCACTGCATGTCCCAGGAAGGTGCTGAATGTCTCCCCAAAACAGGGAAAGTCACCCATGTGCCTCTGTGAACTATAAAGCCAAACATATTGCTGGAGGTTAATGTCACACATTGCCCTAGCTAGAACCTATTTTTGAATATCAAACTCCTTTACCAGGGCTGTTGAAGTGAAAGCTTCTGAAGCAGATGCACAAAACACCTTCTCTCTCTCTGGTGTCACTGCTCCTGAATTCACCACGGAGCTGAACACAAACACTGTGCAGACGACAGGAAAGCGTCATCTATTCTTGGCCAGCTCCTTTCTGCCGGCTGCATAACCTTGAGCGCATGACTGAAGGATGCCCGTTTATGCCTGGGAGATGCTGCCATGAATCACAGACCCCTCTTCCTCCCACAGCGAAGGCACAGCGTGTCCTTGTTGAGGAATACCAGTCTACCACAGCCACAGTGAGACGTCCTGCAGCGCATTTTATAAATAGGCTTCTAAGAAATGCACTTCCCATCCACTCCTCTTGATAAAAAGTGATTACCAGAGCAAAGAAAAGGAATAAACATCGATGCACGTCCTGTGAACGTGACAGGGCCAGACCCCGGGGAACAGCTCAGAGATCCTACAGTGCTGCAGTGCAACCCATCAGGGAGATGCTGGCTAAGTGCCACAGCAGCCAGGGCCAGCAACACTTCTAGCGAGCACGTCACAACAAGAAAAAGTAACACAAAGCTCACAAATGAAGAGAAGTGACCTATGGGGGCAGGAGCTCTCGAGGGGGACAAGCACAGCCTGGGCAGCCCGTAAGAGAACAGGATCGATGCAGTCACGCTGTGTTTTCAGAGGAGCCACAATTCTCCTCTGTGAGGTGCAGTGCTGCTCCCACCACTGCAGCCAAGCGTCTCCTCTTTCCCTGCACGCAGCATTTATATGCCGCGGATGCAGACGGAGCTGAGAGCACACGGGTATCACAGAGGGGGGGACATCTGGTGCATGTTCCCTTCGATTATGTCCGTGGTGTGGGCACCATCCTCTGTGGGTTGTGAGGGGTCTGTCCCGCCCCAGTGACAGCAGCAGTGTCTTCTTTTTTAATATGGAAGTGCAATTGCAAAACCAGGGAGAAACAGGAATTATTTTCCATTTGCTTCTAGAAACAGCTGTCACTTTCCTCAAACTTGTTTGTTTTCAGGACCATGGGAGTTTAATCTTTAAAACAATATTATTACAGTATGTGTCAAGTGCCATTTCCTAACAAAAGAAAACAAATTGCTTCCACTTTGTACACCATGGTAACCAGTCAAGAATGTGAACAGCTCCTCAAAGGTGGGGTCAGCAAACACCCCCCGGGCAAACTCCCACATGTGATCCTTCGAACACCCCGAAGCCCCAGGGGAGCTGCCCAAACCCTGTGTAAAGTAAGAGGAAAACTTAGCTTGACTCCTCCTGGGACTTTGCTGTTCCCACAACAGCCAGAAGAAAAATCATTGAGTGACTCCAAAATACTCCCTGGAGACTAAACATCTCACTGGAGGAAAGCAGATCCACCGCAGGGCCAGCTCCAAGGTTCACCCCGAATTCAAACACAGCCCCAGGGTTCTCCTCAAAGTCAAGCACAGCCCAAGGCTGATCTCTCTCCCACACCACGGCATGCCTGTGCAGCATTCATTTCTCCAGCTCCTGCCTTGCTTCAGGATGGAACAACACAACCAGAAACATCCAGAAAGTCTCACTTGAGCCAGCTCCATATTTAGGGAATGTCTGAGCTGGCATCAGCTCTGTATTGCTACAGAAAACATATAATCCATCCAAACAGAGATACACAACTAAGAAGACCCATTTTGCCTTCAGACAAAAAAAATCCCCCAGGCAGTAAAACACGGAACGCTGACCCCCCTCAGCAGCTGAACGCGGCCGCAGCGGCTCAACCAGGCGACCCCAGGGAGAGAACTCATCGTCATCCTACCTGCAGAAGCCAGTAGCACCTTCTGTGAAACGTGGGGATGATGGAGGAATGGACGTAGCAGCCATACAGGCACTGGGGACACAGAAAGAGAGAAAGCAGAGTCAGGTTAGTGGAGGAACCATCCCGGATGGGGATGGGGCGTCAGCGCGTGACCCACGAATCGAGGACATTGTTCTGCTGTTGCTCTGGGGCTGGTGACACACAACACAGCACTGTGGCACCCCAATGTAAGCACTGTAAACATTGCTACAGGTCACAGAACCCCCTCCCTAACAGCCCCTGCTGTGCTACCTTCCCCCAAGGGTGGCCAGAGCAAACAGGGGTTCCCATGGTGCTCAGCACCCCGACACAGACAGGGCTGGTCTGGGGGCTGCCTTCGAATCTTCACTCCACTGTGGTTTTAGTTTTTAGCAAATACAACACGTTCATCTCTTTTTCCATGGTTTATCTCCTGGGTATTTCAACTGAAAATGTTGTGTTTGTAAACTGAAAAAACTGCTGTCAGATATTTTAGACAGCAAAATGCCAAAATACAGCTCATTTTTTTTCTTCCTTTTTTTTTTTTTCATGAATTCTGCTTCTCTGATTAACTGAAATCAGGAAGACCGAGGAAATCTTTCTGCAGGAAAAACACCGCATTTCCAGTACGTTAAAACTTTTTGGTTGGAAACCCAAGCCTGGTGCCAACCCAAACACACAAAACTGGTTTTAATTGCAAAGATCCCGAGTGCAGAGGGGTGCCCGTGCTGCTGGACACGCGCGTCCGGTGAGCACATGGGAGGCTGCGGCAGTCCCCCCTCCCCAGGATCACCGCTCACAAGGTCGGCCTGAATTAAACAGGATTTAAGGACTGGCTGCTATCACCGAGTTATTTTTAAAACACAAATGACAAAGATTAATAATGTTTTTAAAATGTGTCAAGGGTACATTCTACACACTGAAATGCAGGGAAGAAAAACAGAGGAGGAAAAAAGCCCTGCAGAAATAATCCAAAGAAAAGCTTAACATTTAAATCCCTCCCCGGGGTTGGGGAACAGCCGCCCTGACAGTGACTCCTGGCACATGGCACCAGGGGCTGCATAGAAAGGTCTGCAGTGTTCAGTTCTGCTGACTCAGAGCTGGTCCCCCCACTCCAGAAAGCGGCTTGGGAGGTGCAGCATCTCCCAGTCCAACCTGCCTCCCAGTGAGGATGGGAAAGCTGGTCTGGAGCCACTGGAGCAGCCTTCACAGCAGCCAGGGACATCCACAGCACCTTGTGAGATATGTATCCATCTATTCCAGCACCTCCCGACTTGCCTCCCACCCCAATTTGCTGTGGAGTCGATCGAAACTTTGCCCTGATTAAAACAAACCCCAGCGCTGGGCTCTGTGCAGCTCGTGGTGCACAGCAGGCAGGAGCGCTGCCCTCCCTCTCCAGAGCTGTCTCGCAGATAATTCTGGAGCTGTCAATAATGAATCACACAAAAGCCTCCCACCTCCATGAAACTGGTTCTCAACATTTCAGCAAACTGTTAAAAAAATCCTAACAGTTCACAGAATTCAAAAAGCACACAGAATACAGAAGGGATTTCTTAAATTTTTCTTTTCTTTTTTTTTTCCCCCATGCCAGCAGGACATGGGAATCTGACTCTGGATGGATGTTTTGAGGCTGGATGTCCTAACTTGGACAGCTGGGATGAAGAGGACCCGCACACTGAGCAAGCTCCTGGCCTCGGAGAGATGGCAGAGACTGTCCCCACGGGCACTGAGAGGTACCACAGCAGCAGAGAAACACTGCAGGGGTGAAACACACCCTGGGAGCCCAGCACGTGGAGTGCAGGCAAAATGAGTGATGACAGCAATAAAAACTACAGTAGTTTTTGGATAAAAAGAAAAAGTTGAGGCTATAAATAGAAGCCTAGGAAATCTGTGTGTCATTGTTTTGGAGGATTTTCAAGATTAATGGGTTAAGCACTGTGGATGACACAAAATCCGCAGCCTGATGGCTCAGCACGTGGGGGTTGTGGGGCGGTGGGGTGTAGGATGTTCCTGTACTTGGATCCGCTGACCCCTGCCTTTGGCCCCAGGATGGCCCAGGGCCGGCTCAGCACCTCCCTGCAACTAATGAGGAGAGTGGAATTACCACCCTGCCTGGCCAGAGCAGACAGGTAACCAGGGCAGGAGTAATGCCTTTAGCTAAAGCAGTCTTTAAAATGAATTCTTGCTCAAAACAGGCAAAGGGGGTTTCATTGGCTGGGTTTTCTTTTATTTTTCTAGTTATTTTTTCAGTGGGAAGGTAAAAGCTGTGGAGGCCTGTGTGTCTGTGGAGATGTTAATGCCAGGCTGGGCTCTCAGCCAATGCATTAAGTGAAATCGAATTCCTGAAACCAGCTTTAATCAGCAGATTTTTAAGGTTAGAACGACTCTCTCCTCTGCAAGGCTTGCCAAGGTTAATTCTGTCCTGAGCAGGCTGAATTAATGGGCTGGACAGGGGAGAACATTTTTTTTCATGATTCTCTTTTAAGTTTACAAAATCTCCAGGAGAAGAGAAAAGGCATTTCTGAGCTGTCTGAGGAGAAACGCCACCTCAGCAGCTCACTGACTGCGGCGTGGAGAACACGGAGGGGGCCAGCATCAGCCTGACCCCGGGGGAGCCCCGGGCGGCACTGGCCGAGGGACACCAGGCTGTGGGGATGCTCTGACCCGCTGCTGGGTGCCCGTGGTGGTGGTCCTGTGGTCCCATCCCTATCAGGGAGTGTGTCCTCGGCCCTGGAGGTGACCCCATGTGTGTGGCCAAGGATGCCCTGAGCACAGACCGTTGTCCAGCCGCCGTGGGGGATCCCTCCTGCGCAGCTCCCCGGGATGAGACCCCCACACCTGCCCCAGGAGCCAGCTACAGGCACCTTCTGCGCAGCCCCCACACTGCTGCTGGAGGGTCCAGCCCTGCCAGCTCTGCTGCAGCTCATCCCTTTACAGTTCCAGGGGTAATTAAAGAGAAAAGGCCTTCTCTGGGCAGCAGGGGAGAGTGTGCAATTACAGCTGCCTGCCCTGCCATTTGTATGCAGTGCACATCTGGCATTACCAAACTTCTGAAAACTGGAGGAAGGGAGGGGGAATATAAAATCAAATTATTAGTGGATTTTTTTTATCCTGAGCTCCTTAAAGTGATTGTGGCTTATTTAAAAATAATGCAATAATGCTGAGGTGTTCTTCCTTAACAAGCATACCTTGGGAATGGAAACAAGAAAGCAGAAGAATCAAAAATTCAAGATAGGGTTGGACAGGCTTTGAAATTCTTCTCCCTAGTGAGTTACACGAGTGGATATTTAAAAAAACCTAAAAACCGCCTAGATTTTGTTCAGATTTTCACACTGAATTCCCAATTCCCTTAATAAGAAGCTAAATCAATCTTTAGAGAACAAATCACGTAAGACCTATGGCTGTACATTATTAAAATATACTTGAGTAATTTTCTGGTGGTAAGGCTTCAACTTCCAACACCCTGGCAGCCTCCGGATACCAGGAGCAGGATCTGTGCAGATTACTGGGGGAAAAGGACCGTGCCCTCTGCTCCTGGCTCCGTGGTGGTGCTGGGCAACGTGTGCTCAGCCCAGCAGCTGATGGGCTCCCTGGTACATCCCCGTGCTGCTGGGATCTCCCTCTGTAATTACTGACCATTTCAGAGCTTCCTCACCAATATCCATGAGGGAGCAGCACACTGCTGGCAGTAGCAGCACTGCTGCCATGGATCAGACCTCCATGGAAGCCAAAAGAGGCGTTGGCTTCATTCCTCCCATCATCCAGATGACAGGGTACAGGTCTCCTGAAGCAGTGGCTGTATCTGAGCCCAACCACGCTCAGCTCTCACACTCGCCTGCTGTAACCAGCACACACTGGGAAGGAGCAGCGGCCGTGCAGCACATATGGATTTACAGGCATGGAAGGGAAACTGGAAAAGCAGCCTGTAAGTGCTCAGATGAGCATCCTTCAATGCAGCAACCTGTGTTTTGGTGGTACAGTCAAAATGCAATTATAAACCCTACTCTCCCATCCCTATCATGATATATAGAATCATTCTGTGATCTTATCACAGACATTTCCATAATCTTACAGGTACCACTGCTATCCCATTCTTTTCACCAACTTTTCCATATCCCAGCAGAGACACCATCCAATCTTCCTCAAACCGATTCCTCTGGATGCCATACAAATCATGACCTGAGGAATTTGTCAGCTATTTGTAGTGATACATTTGTTTACATGTAGGAGCAACTGTCCATCTGTTTCTGTAACCAGCACCCGCAAAAATCTCTGCTGATCTCTGAGAGGGCAAAGCCCAGCTAGAAAAGCGAGGCAGCTGAAAACTGGGCTTCTTGGCCACCAAATTAGCAACCACTGGGGAAACCCCTCAAATTTTGTGTGTCACCTCTCTTCTCAAACAGACCAGAAGTGAGCGCCTTCTGAGACTGGATTATCTTGCAAGAGATGATCCTTCCTTCAGGACAGGGATGCTGAAGCCACAGCCACGTTCCAAATCCATTCAAACGTCAGATGAGGCTCGCCCCTGTCAGCTGCGGGAGCTGCGGGAGCTGGGAGACAGCGGCGGCTCCCGCCCACTCCATTAATCAGGATTCAGCGAGAAAAGCCAGTGTGCTGCTGTAAAGCCCCTGACTCGGTGCCAGCACCACGCGCAGGGAGCCACGTGCCATCCATCTCCTGTCCTCCCGCAGCAGCGAGACGCAGCCGGGGGGGGCTGGCGGGGGCTCGGCCCGGCGGGCGGCGGAGCAGCCTCGGGACAGCTCTGGTGGGGCACAGCGAGGCGACAGAGAGCTCAACATTCCCCCGCGCAGATTGGCCCCAGCTCAGCTTCTTAAAACAGCAAACAGGGAGGGGAAACCACGTCTGAACCCTGGGGAATCCCAGGGCCAGAAGGCTGCCGCCAGAGCTCTTATTTTGACTTAGGAAGTGTCATAATATAGGAAGGCATCCAAAATTCCCCATTACTGCTGCAAATCAAAACTAAAACGCTGCTAAACGTGTTTTCTCACTCATCTTGGAGAAACACAGATATTAGACAGGTTTGGATTTTCCTCTGACGTTCATAAATAGTAACTTTGATTCAGCAAAGCACAAAACCACGTGCTCAGATCTCAGCCTGGGCTGAGCTGCGCTGCTGGCAAGGTTCGCCTTTTATCGATGTCAACAGAACTTCAGCAATTGCTTAGAGTTTGCCAGGTTGGGCAAGGAGTCCCTGGTACTGACAGCAGATTCCAAAAGCATTCTTAACATTTCTAGGCAGCTGCAAAACCCAGAGAACCTGACCCTTCACTTTTCAGCGGTGGCATCACAGTGCTGTGCAGCCCCGGGCACTGCCCACTGTGCAGGCACTCAGCCCGGTGCAGGGATTTTGGGTTTAGTCCTTTCAGCTCTTTTGCTGACACATTTCAAACCCCCCATATGCCCTCAATGCCACTGGCAGCCATACCCAGATACTCGTTCCTGGACTGAGCCCAGGGCTCTCATGTGATGGCTGATCAAGGGAGGAGAGGTTACACAGCCTGTGCATTGCAGGACTTTGTCATTTCTGGTGGCTTTTGTTAACAAATATTGTTCTGTTTACCTCGGGACTCGTTAGAAAGCAATTTTTGAAATGTTCAATATTTAATGAAATATTTAAATGTTTAATGGGTTCTTTTTCAAACCCTGTTTTCCCTCAGTGGGGTTCTGAAGTCTCTGCAAGGATTGCAAGGTTTTAACTTTCTCACTGTTAGAAATGAATCCTCTAATGACATTGGCTTAACGACAGAAATCGGCGTATGTGGGGACTGATGCTTCCACAGGCAGCAACACCCACTGCCCGGCCCACTGCAGGATCATTGGTATGCATCCCCACACCCCCACTGCAGTGCCTGCCTCTTCATAAATGCATATTTCTTTATTAATACGGGGATACTTTAATCTCAGTCTAATTTTACCTTTAGGGAAGCTCTATCCCGAGACTGCCAGGAGCTCAGACCCTCCAGATGCAGTGGTGTGATTTGTATTCAAAGCAGCAGGTCTATCTGTCAACATGTTTGTCTCCCTTCTCTGCCAGCTCTTATTTATAATCCCATTCAGATTAATGAATGACAGTAGTTCTCATCACAAGAAATTTGATTAATCAATTTAAGTGCTTAATCACCCTGGCCTGGGTGAAAAGCGTATTGGAGGGATGCTGTCTGGATAGGGGCAAAGTTGTGAGATGTAGGAGGAAAACATCATCACTTTCCCTCGGGAACAACTCGAGCCAGGAGTGTGCACTGGATCCTTGACGGGATTACAAGCTTTCCAAGAGCTCAAAATTTCCTTAGGGCCAGCAGTCATGGCCAATTAGTAATGAAATATCCTTTTCAACACACCTCCTGATCTGACGCAAAAGGCTTCACACTATCCACCTCACTCCCTGCTACTCGTGTCGCTCAAACTGAACCCAAAACCTGTCAATCATAAAACCCCCTGCAGGGTGATGACCAGGATAACACACCTGGGCATCCTGCAGCGTCCCACTCCCCATTAGTCCTGCCCAGCGCTTTCCTGTACCTCAAAGACTTTCACAGCCTGGTTGTGTCACCAGCTTGAATACTCCAGAATATTCTCCTGAGTTTTCTGGAGACCTGGGAGATATTTCAGGTGACTGATAGGAGCAAAATCACTGATTTGTAGGAGAGAGGCCACGCAGTGTGAGCACTGCCTGTAGGTGCTCTTGCGGATACTGTGAATGACATGATAAACCCACAAAAACCTGGTAACTCAGCTCCAAGCAGGCTGTGCTCAGCCAGGTATGCAAGATATGGGAATTTTCACTGGGAAGGATTCCCACATTCACATCCACTACCTATACTCAAGGGGACTCGGAGGCAGGTGACCTGTTTGGACCTGGGTACAAACAGGGCAGCACGAGCTCTGCAGACAGACCGCCTGATGACGCCTGTGTGCAAGGGATCACTGAGAGCAGAGCTGGGTGACACATGCTCCACACGAGAGCCAGTCTCCCCTACGTTCAGGTAAGGGAAGAGCATTCCCAACATCCCCGATGTGAGTGGGCAGTTAGTAAGAGGAAAAGTGCTACAAGAGGCTGCTCTGACTCCACAGGCCGTGTTCGAAACCAACACTGCCCGGGTGGCTCTCCAGTGGGATACAACCAACCTACAGGACAGGCATTACCTGGGTCCCTACACACCATCAACCCCTGCAGTCTCCTCAGCCTGTGCCACCCCACGCCAAGGGCTCCCTGACTGTCACCACACGGTGAGAAGAACCGTGAGCTGCAAAATTGTGGAGCGTATTAATGTCACACTGAAATATGACACAATCCACAGAAGTATTTTATATTTATTCTCTTTTAGAAATGTTAGAAAGACAATATAATGAGAACACTGCAAACAAGTCAAGCGTTTTCCTCCTAATCTGGCAATAAAAATGTCAAAGAAATGCCTAAAATACTAATAGGAGAACAAAAAAATAATGGGCTGGGCTATAACAAGGATTTAGTTGCAACTTTACTTGAAGGCTTTAATCATGTCTCCTACAACATCAATGGAAAATCAGATACAAACTGCATGAACCATTAATGTCTGTGTTGGTTGCCTCAGATGCTGGGGAGCTGAGACTGAATGGATCAGGCAGAGGCTAATGAAGACAGGTTGAGGTCAAAATACCTTTATATCTGGGGAAACTTTGCACACAAAAAGGATTTACTGAGCTGGTCTTGGTGGAGACCTGATTAAGGTAGCAGACACTGTGATAAGAGCAGCACCACATCTCCAGCCCAGCTGCCTCCACCGTGGTCATCATGGGGATGCTGCACCCAAGTGGGAAATCTGGTTATTATCTGTCTGATTCTCTTTTTTGGGAAAGAAAAAAGACCATCACAGCATGGGGGAACCAGACAAAATGTGACAATGCCCTGGGGAAATGCAGGCTGAGATGGTATTTTTGCAGACACACGATAGAAATGAGCCACATCTGGAACAATCCCACGGCGTGCAGGGCATGAGCACAATCACACGAGGGATGTTTGTCTGACATGTTCACTGTCTGTCTGACACGGGCAAATAAGGACAAGTCTAACCAATCCAACTTATAGGAAATATTTGAATATCTAAGAGAACTTTTAGGAGCTATTAATTATACACACAGTTTTATCTTGGATTAATTTTGTGCTGGAATGGACAAGAAGCCTTCACTGGCATCTTTTTTGGGCAACATCCCTTGGGCAAAATCGGCCCTGAAGCTGTCTGCAGACATGCCACACTGCAAAGGGCTCAGGTTCTGGGTCCTGTTCTCTTTGCTCCACTTGCTTACAATTAAGAGCACTAGGTGCTGCAGTGAGTGACTCCATCCCGTGTCCATCCCTCATTTCAGGCTCTTTGCAAAGGTGACACAGTTCCACTGCAGCTCCACACAGCCTGAGCAGAGAGCACAGGGCTGTGGAGTGGCTCCAGCCCTGTGCTCCAGACGGGAGCTGCCAGTGGAAGCTGATATACCCTTCCCATTTCAGGAGGCCATTTAAGGTCTTCAGCAGCTCCTGAATTCTGAAAATTGAATCCAAGTGCATAGAAAACTCAGAAGGACCTGACTTTCAAACCTCCTTCCAGAGAATCCCTTTATTAAAAAGCATTTACACAACCTAAAACAAATTATTATGTATGCCAGTACTAAATCTTCTCATTCTGATTTAAAATCCTTACAGCTTCACTATTGCTCACAAGCAGTGGCAGGAGCTACAGTAAGCAGGCATTTAAGAATGTCTTTCTGAACAAGCTGTTGCAGAAATACTAAGTTTATACTGCTTACAACCAACTTATCAATATTTCATTCCTGTCCCAAAAACCCAAACAGAAAAGCATTAATTTCTCAACATTACTGCACCAAAATTTACTGAAGTGCACCACCAGCAAACAGCTGAGTGTTTCTGACGTTCAATAAGCAGTGAAAAGGTCAACTTTTACTTGCATTAATTTTTTATCAGAGAAGGGAAATCTCATTTTCATGACAGATAATGAACATTGGAAGAGGTCTGCTATGGCAAGATACACAGTATCGGGGTACTCTCCGTATGAACAGCGGTGGAACCTCAGAGCCCTTCCTGGTGCCCACCTGAGGTGACGTTATCACTGGGATTTACCTGAAGTGACATTATCGCTGGGACTTTGCCTTCTGAAGAGCCCTCCAGGACTATCTAACAGTTATGTCACTTGGACAGCTGAGGGAGGAAAACACAACTCTAAACACAAAAGCAAGTATCTCCTGTATGCCCTGAGACATTCTGGAGGGTAGAAGCAGAGATGGCAAGCTAAGAGCAAATTTTCTTCTTGTAAAATAACAGTGATTTCCATCACTGGCATTCAAGTACAGCTGTCCAGAGAGGATCTGTCTGCACGTTGCCAACGACATTTGCATTCTTTCAGGAATGGGGCTAGGAGGCCGTGGCATCACGGACCTTGGGTCTGGACCATCCCACTCCTCCTGCCTTTTGGCTCACTCCACCTGGGGCAGGAAGGCTAAAGGGCTGCCCTGCCAAGAGCTATTCCTGCACTCCTCTGCGTGGACTGTCCTCCAAGAGACACCTGGAGTCCTGCCATGTACAGGATACCAGCCACCACCTGGCCCCGAGACCTTTGACTCCGCTGTGCCGGGACCCTGTACCTGCTCCTGCACCTCCCCAGCTGCAACCACAGTGCCCGGACACCACTGCAAAGGTGCAGCCCCTGGGGACATCACCTGCCACGTCTCCTGCACACAAACTGACCCAAAGGGATTTACCTTCACTTTAACTGACTTGTCACCAGCATCCAATAACAGACCTGGGAGGCTCGGCTGATTAATTAGATGCAAGGCTTCACACAAATGAATCTGAATGGGACCTCACACATCCCCCCCCAACCTTTTGTACTCTACCTAAGAAGCTGAAAATGCTCACAAAGGACATGAGTGGAATTGCAGGTTCTTCAGCGGTTGATGAGGGTTGAAAAGTCTCCCACATCTGCATCACTGGAGGTCACCCAGGCCTCACTGCACGGAGAGTGATGGTGGCAGCAGGGCAGTGCCCGGCTCCAGCACAGCCTCCTCCAACTCTATCCCAGCTGCAGGGTCCCACCATGCCACAGCCTCTGGTGGCAGCGCACAGAGAAGGGGACCTGGCAGTCACAGAGCACTGACAAATGAAAGTCAAGTGATTAGCTGGCAGGTTCAACAGCTTTGCTTCTAAAGTGCTTTCTGCATATTTTCTCAATAAAAGCAAGACAGCGCTGATGAGCTATATGACAAAACAGAACGCTGAATCATTTTTAGTACATCACCTCTTCTCATGCAGAGGGAATCTTCCGTCTTCCCCATCACAGCCAATTAGAGCATTCACAACATTTCTTCAAGGCTGACAGTGATTGGAAAAGATCATGAGACTCATAAGAGAGAATTCCCCGCTTTATGTCATTAGATCTGTTCTCTCTCCATCCTCCTGGTTTCCGGGTATTTTACTGGCAATGGCAGAGCAGCATTTTGCTCAGCCCAAACAAATTTTTCCTTGACTGCGAGTACAAAGTGCAGCTTTGCTGAGGTCAACAGAAAAGATGGTTTTCCCTCAAAGCAGCAGGGGCATGTCTGGGGTGTGGAACCCTGGCTCTGAGCCCTGTCCCTGCTCCTGTAGAAAACAGCATCCTGGAAATTCTCTGTCCTTCTGCAGAGAAGGACATAGCTGGCTCAGGAAAGAGAACTGCTGGAGAATGGTGCTGAGCAAGAACTGAAATGTTATTTGAACGTGAAATGACTGACTGTTTCAGCTTTTTTCAAGACTGAAAGGGTGAAATGCCATCCCTTGAAAGGAGTCCCCTCTTATAAAACCTGGACCTGTACATGGAAACTTGAAACACTTTCCAAAATGTTCACTGGCTGAATCCAGCTAAAAAAGGAGATCAGTGCTCTCACAGGTAACTCACAGAGTCCAGAGGTTCACTGTGCTGACAGATCACAAGAAGATTCACAGCGATACGTGTCAATTTAAACAGTGTTTGTTTCATTTTTGCAAGCAGAAGTTTTTCAGCATTTGGAAGAAAGGTGTGGACAGACACTCATATGCTTTTTCACTGCCAAGAGAAAATGCTTTGCTCAGACTGAGAACTGGCTGCAGCACAAAACTGAACAGCAAGAATCACTGAAACCAAGTTCAAGATTCAAGGAAAACCAGAAGAAAACAGAAAATTCTGGGCTGCTTGCTTCCCAACCTCCACTGACACCACAAAACTGTCATTAGAAATGAGTCCCACGGGCAGGCAGAAATCTGTTCCCTCGGCCACACAATCCATCATCTCTATCCAATACGCTGCCTGTAGGTTTACAAATCACAAGGAATTTACCAAGTGGCTTTCATAAGGAAAAGTGGACAATAAATCATCATCACACCAAAGCCACTCATGTAACACACAGCTTCATTTTCATGCCAAATTTCATAATTGGTAACCGTAAAAAAACACAAAACCAACAGAACTTCCTCATCTGAGCAGTCTTCAAAAATAATGATACAGTATTAAGGATGGACATTAATTCAATTATTCACCTGTTCCTTCTTCTCTAATTCCATGCTGAACCTGAAAGGGCAGAAACTTGGCCCTCACTAGAGCCAAGGCTGCACTTTGCCCTAAAGAGCTTTTGAAAACAACTGGTTTTACTTGCATTAAGCTCAAGGATCTGAAGGACAGGGACAGTCCCTCTGCAACTCCTGTCACTGCTGTGCAGTGGCTGCAGCACCTCCTCAAACTTTTGATAAATCCTCCTCTGAAATGGCAATTAACACCTTTTGCAGGTCACCCCACAAGATTAATTTTCCAAGCACAGATTAATGAAAATGCAGGCAGAAGTATTTAGAAAATATTTTCCCTATTAATCTTCATCAGCAGCAGATTACCAGCAGGGCGGCTAATGAAGACATCGGCTCGTTAAGGTGAGAGCAGGCAGGGAGAAGGACGGGGCTGTTCTCCCAGGCACCATGAGCAGCTCTGTCACCACCATGTCCCAGTACACTGAAAATTCCATAGAGGAATGACTCAGGCTACCCCAAAACACTTACTGGGTCCCACCCATGTGTTGCTGTTACGTCTGAGGCGTATAAAGAAAACGACACAGAGTTCAGGCTCATGAACAGTGGAAGCTGAAGCTTTTTCTTTTATAATTTTCTGACTACTTTATAGGATAGATGGCAAAAGTGTGTTGAGTGGCAATAGGTAATTGGTTCCTCGGCCATCCACCCCTTGAGAGGATTGGCCAAGTTCTAAGATACCTATTCCATAATATTTTCAAAGTCAAAGCCACAATAATCTTGCAAAACAACTTGCGAGTGTGACCTTGTTTAAAATAGTTTACATAGGAAAGACAGTCTTCTCACAGAATATTGAGAAAAGGCTGAAGAATTTTTCTGGTTCTAGCTTTTTAGCACCTACACCCATCTGCTGAAGGGCAGCTCAGAGGAAGGAACTGCCCAAGAACCGCAATCGTCACAAAGCCCCACAATCAACAGCTTCCAAGTTCCACAACAGGAGCACAGACAAACACATTTAAAAATCTTCAGCCCCTCCAAATCCACCAACAGCAAATGCTACTTCTGGTTGAAAGTTTACCCTTAGGACTGGGAGGCTCCTTTTCTACAGAACTTTTCTCTGCCACACACGAATCTCGAAGGGATGATTAACTGAATTGGATAAAGAGTCTGTAACTAACACAAAGACGATCCTGCAGAGCAAATCTGCCCCTGAAAGGAGCCCACGGTCACTGCAGAGCTCATGAATGATGGCTCTGGAAAGAGGATTGAGTGCACCTGCCTTCCTGAAGCTGGACTTTCTGACTCCCAGAACCCCTGTATTTCCCCAAATTAACAGAGAATGTTTCATGTTTCTTTCTCTAAGAACTGTGTCTCCTGCAGTTCAAGCAAACAACAGTTTCCTTCCTCATTATATTTTCTTTTACAGCATTAACCCTCTTTTAAATTGAAAAATGCAATTCTGCCCTTGTTTTTCCAAGCTCATCGGTGGCAATGTTGCATTTTGATGCAGTCTATCAAAAAAGCCTGGTTTGGGTTTAGAAGGAATAAACGTGGCTGTTTCCGTGCCTTGCCTCGGGGAAGGGAGCGCGCTCCTGCCTGGCTCACTACGGAATCAATCAAACCTGCACTTAATGGAAGGATGGGAAGGCAGTGGGAGGAGAAGCCGAAACCACATCCCCTGTCCTTTGTCAGCAGCACAAAGCTGCGCACTCCCGTACCCTTCAAAGCTCCTTGCAGGCGGGTGGTGAACCACTGCTGAGGCGCTGCGGGTGCTTCCTCCCGGCAGCTCACTCATCCTCCTCCTCTGCCGCCCGCACAGCCTTCGGACCCGCACCGAGGGCTCGTGCCAGCTCAGAACTGAAATAAACAGGACAGCTGAACGCAACGTTAGCAAAGGTGACCTTCAAACCTTTTGGGTGTTTAAATTCAGTGCGCACCCCTCACAAATTAGCCGTTACCTGTTTAATATGAGGGATGCCACTTCACCATGCCAGCGTAGGCTTTATAAAATGAAAATATCGTCACTTTATGTCGAGGTTCACTTGCAAGTCTAGTTTGTAATAAAAAGGTGTATCTCTAATGACGTCAAGGAAAAGAGAGGGATGGACCCGGGCTAAGGCTGGATCTGACCATGACTGTCAAGACACCAACTCACCTCTCCCTTGCAGAGTAGGGGAGGCCCAGTAAGTATAAAGTTTAATGCTACCCTGTTTAATGATATTTTCACTTCAACCGAACTGTAAAATTAACCGAGAACTTACATTAAAAAAAGACTTTTATTTTATGCTGATCATTAACTAAGGAGGTTTCACACTTGAGATCTGTTATATTACAGGGGATTGAAATTGCTTGTATCAATTACTTTATTCTAAGTGGACAGACTTCTCGAGAAATATTGAAACTGTTTTGTGACTATAGATGAGAAAACAGCCAAATCCTGGGTGGGAAGGGATCTCTGATCTGTGGCTGCTGCCCGTGCTGCGTGGGGCAGCACTCACCTTTGCTCAGTGACTCGGGCTCGGCACATGGCATGGTCCCTACGTGACCTTTGGTGGACCACAGGCCTTATTTTCTGCCACTGAAACAATCTTCTTCAGGTTCTACAACCTAAAGCAAAGGAAGGCGTACTCCACTGGAGCCTGGTAACTTTGCTGTTTACCTTGTCAGTAAAAACATCTACCATGAGTGCAGTTCAAACAATAACAAACTAACGAGCTCAGAGGAACCATCCTCAGCATCGCCCAGACACTGAGCGAGTGGACGTGCACAAAGAACTGAGGAAAAACCTGGTTAAGCAGAAAAGCAGCAAGAACATGAGCAACTGGGAAGATGCATAGCCCCAAGCAAGTTCTGCACCAAACTGGCTGCTCCAGCGAGCGAGAGTGAAACACAGCCTCTAAAAACTGATGCACTTCTCTAATGATCTCGCTGTGGAGTCTCCGATACAGCTCGGTGCCGCTACAGGTATGCAATTAATTACAGACCAGCTGTAATGCACTTTGCAAATGAAAATTCTATTAAAATGTGATTATTAATTCTACAAAAACGTAATTATTAATTCCATTACTATTACCGCCAACAGCACAAACCCAGTTTTGAAACGTAAAACTCCCCTCAGGTAACTTTAAAGACACACAATAAATGGTGCAAGGAAGCAGAGTATCTGAAGGGTCCTCAGGCCACTAAAACTTACCAAGCACAATACAACCCGCCCAAAGACCTGCGCTTGCACAACAGCACAGGCAGCTTTAGGAAAGCACTTTTTTTCTGCAGGTTGTGTGTTCTGTTGTGATCATCCTCGTCATCCTCTTTTCTCTTAACATACAAAAAGAGGCATTTTCAGTTGCAGAAGGTGCTGACTTTGCAAGATAGGGTTTGCCAGTGAAGTACGTGTTATCCCCCGTTTATACAACTGCACAGTGTTTATTTAAGCACGAGCCAAAGCTCAGCTGTGTGAGGGGGACGAGCACATGGCAGCGCCAGCCATCCAGCTCTGCTGCTGGCACCCACGAGCAGAACTGCTCTTTGTCATACACCCACAGCCAGGGAGGCTCCATGAAGCCAAGCCCTAAATTTAGAAGTCATCATCCCAAAGCTGTACATGAAACGATTCATCACGATGACAGCAGCAGCATGTGAAATGGAGTCGTTTGGAGAATAATGCAGACAGGTATTTGCACAGCACGGTGGTGTTTGGAGTCTCAAGAGTACGGATTGTGTCATTTCAGAATGGGGTGGGGCTTTTCCAGGGTCCTATGATGACTCTGCTACAAGGCTTAACCTCAAGTAACATTTCAGCCATCCTAACACACAACAAAAATCTCATTATGTTCTGGAGAGGAGGAAAAAAAAAATAGTAGGAAGAAAAAGGACCTCTCCTGCCCAGAGCAGCCCTGCTGTGGCGTTCAGCAGCACCAATGAGTCCTGGCCACCGAGCCCAGCACTCCCACGTGTGAACACCATGGGCATCCGCAGTGCTGGGCTCCCGCCTGCTCCTGTCCTCATGAGCCCTGCAGCTGGCACCTGACTCCTGTGAGAAGGCTTGGACAAAGACTCAAGACTCCAAGACAAACAGGGACCATCTTGAATGTGCATTTATGTGCAGCCACTCTTGCTCTGGTCATTCCTGTGCCAACGCCAGCCCTCACTTTACACGATTTTCACCTCCCTACTTTATTTCTTTGACATTTGTAGATGGAACAACTGCATCACTTCCCAGCCCTGGTTTTGCCACATTAAACAAGCTTTTTATTTCTGCTCATATAACAGCCCATTTTCCTGATCCGACCTGTCGTTTTCTGTTCTGCTCTGCACCGGTGTCCCCTGAACACTGCCCTCCTCCATTGTATACAGAGTTGTAAATGACACAGTGCCACCTTGCTCGTGGCCCCATCGTGCCCCACTGCTGCTGCTATTCCCTCTGAAGCACCCAAAGGATTGCACATGCCATAAGAGCCATTAGCACACGCTGTCTGAGGCTAAGGAACTGCAAATAACATTCAACAGTGTGTGCAAGCCACCCTAAATCAACAGATGAGACATCCATTTTAGCTGCTCCAGTGTGCAAAGTGTTGGTAAACACAGGAAATTTAACTGAGCGTGGCCTTAGCTGGCCTGCAAGCAGGACCTCCCCAGGCTGGGCAGAGGGAAATTAGAACCCACCTCCAAGAATAAAAGTGATGTAAAAGCTAATCTCTCTCTTTCTCATCGCTGTATTCCCAGTCACAAGCTACGTGTTCATTATCTTCCATTAACGTATTGTGTCCTCTTCCTTAACTAATAAAACGTTTATCTCCAAGGAAATTCTGCAGAAAAGACTGAATTTGCATATACATAATAGACATGTCAAAATGTAAGATGCGAGGACTTGGTATTCCAGCTCAGAGTGTTATACATGATTTGTATTAGTTTCCCTAAATTCCAGAACAACTCCACTGAATCCCATCCCTGCCAGTGGCACTGTAGGACCAACTGCAGATCTGTTGCATTTACTGAGGGTACAACGCTGAGCAGGAATTGCACATTTGGGCTGCACGTGTTTTGGGGCAATCACTCCCATAATCTAAATACAGCTGCTTAATTGGGCTCTTCACGGAGGAAAAGCCAGGCGACAGTGAAGCATTAGGTGGGATAAAATCTGAAAAATGCATAGTAGGGAACTTGTGTTTCCCGAGGAGGAGGGAAGGTCTGGAGACAGGAACACCACAAGAACTGGAGCACTGGTGGAACTGGCTGCTCCACACCACCTCACATCACTGCCTTAACCACCTCTGCAATGGCTCTGGGCATGGGAGAGTCCCAAAGGAGAGGAATCTTTGCAGGTAATGATCCACCACAATGGCTTTCTGTCAGAGCCAGAACAACCTGGAATGCTAAAGGTGAACTTCAATTACAGATCTGTTGTGCATTTTGCTCCAGACAGTGATAAAAACTTCTTTCCCTGCCAACAGCAAAGTCTACCATTAATTCTTTTTTGTTTTTGAAAACTATTTTCGAAAGCCCGCTTAGAAAGCAGATGTGCTCCAGGGATAGGGAAGGCAGTGCCATATGCACGATGCAATACCGGGAGGCAGAGCTTAGGATATTGACATTATCAAACCCAAGCAGCAATGGGAAATAGTATTTTTACAAAGGTTACAAACAGGAATGCAAGGCCTAAGGGCAATTTTCCAGATGCTGCTCAGTAACACGGTATTGCGCATTCCCTCTTTTCCTACCAGTGCGGCAAGGAGAGCCACACTGACCAGAGCTGTGATGCTCACCAGGCTCCCTGGCCACACTGGTCAGTGTCCTGTCACCAAGAGCAGGCACATCCTTCCTTCCCTGGAAGGAAGCTTGGAAACAAGCTCCCAAGTGACAATTCCCCAGCACCAGGAGCATCATCCCAGCTCCACAGCTGAGCCGTACTCCAGTACATCCCCCCCATACCAATGGCTCCTGCAGTTCGGCTGCTGTCGTCTCTGCATCCATAAATCAACTTTATGGAATGCACCAATTCAGGAGCAGTGCAATAAAATACACCTGTATTATTGGAATATCAACTATGTTTGCAAAGAAACAGTTTTTCTTCCATGAGCTCCCCAGCCACCTCCCCCAGTTCTGCAGAGCTGAGCACAGAACAGGACAGAGGTGACTCTGCCCAGCATGGAGAGGTTGTTCACAGGCCCCCAGCCAGCTCCTCACGCCCTGTGCTGTTCTGGGCATCAGCGCTGAGGGGGGCAAACTGTGCACAACCCATGGTAAAATCCTGGATAACAGAGATTTCTCACACCCATATTTAAAAAAAAAAAAAACCAAACTATTTCAAGTAGTCGGGCAAACATCACCCAGATGGCAAGTTTGCTGTATCCTTGCTGAAAAATACTATGCAGCCAACAAACCCATATGGCCAACCAGAGGAGCCACATAAAGATAACGATACGCCTATACAGGCAAAATGTTAATGAATTAGGCCCAAAGTACATAAAAACCTGCTACCTGGTCCATTACACCTGCTTATGAAATCAGTGCTTGTATTTACCTTAACATTTAGTAGTTCATAAACGCGGGATGGGCAGGCAGGGTCAACGCAAGGGTGCTGGCAAGAGGCCATCTCTGCAGCCCACTCTGCTTCCCACACCCCAGTCTTTGCCCCCTTTCAGCTGGAAATGGGGTCTCACAGTCTTCAAATTCCCCTGAAGGGGAAAGGGATAAGACATACAAGCAGATGGTCTATAAATAAGATTCTGGAAAAATGTCTCAATGCCTGTGGATTTATCTCCTTTAAGAAGGTCAGCCCGTTCGCTGGAGGGCTATTAAGCTCTCTGCCTCGTACGCACAGGCAGTAAAAGAGATGCAGAAAGGGCTGCATCACCTGAACCACTGACTCAAACGAATGCCAAACACTGACGCCTTCAAGACTCTGCCATCGTCACCAGCTTCCCCATGGCTCTCATCCACGCAAGAGCCATTTCTGTTGTCTTCCAAGATGACACTGAGCTGAAAAAGACGTGGAAGGAGATAACAGCATGAATCTTCTATATTAGGATTAATCAATTAAGTGGCCATTACAGCAGGAACCGTCACGATGCTCGATGGCCAACAAGATCCGTATTTATGCCCTGCTGCCTGGAATCCCCCGGCAGCAATTTACACACCCACACACACCGAGGCTTATCCCAAGCAGCCTGCTCTGGAAGGAGGGGTGAGCCGTCTGACAAACCACGGGCTTTGGGGAGGAAGGGGATTTCGGCCACCCCCAGCCACACGGCCGGCACTCCGAGGTCCTGGCCAGATGCAGGTCACGGCAGCGGCTGCGACAAAAGGCTCACGCCTGGAGGGCTGTGCGTGCTGCTGCCGGCTCTGCGCCGAATTATCCCGGGTGCCCCCAGCCCGCGGGGAGCCCGCGTGGGAACCGCCGCAGTCGTTTCCAAGGCAACGGCGCGATCTGAGGCAGGATTCCGTTCTCATCAGTGAGATGGCTCAAGTATCCATTACGTTCCGCGGCGGGTTGAATAACAAACATGAACGCCAACAAATCAATGAGACGAGCAGGATTTTAAGCCCTGCAAAATGCTTGTTTTCTTCTGTATTCCCTCGAGCCCGAGGCTCCCCAGCCAAGTTAGAGCAAAGGGATTTCAAATTTGGCAAGAATCTAGGCAACAGATCCTCCTGAAGTGCAAATTGCCACAGTTCCACTGAAGTCAGCAGAGATATGACAATTTACACCCACTTAGGTTCTGCCACTGGGTAATTAGCACATTGCAAATAACTGGAAACAGATTCCCAAATAAGAACACTCTTAAGCTTGAAGCAAGAATGTTTAAATATAAAAAAACCCTCCACAGTTTTTTCCAGGATTAAGGAAACTTGCAGGCTTCCCAGCTGGCTTCTTCTACTATATTACTGGATAAAGTAAAAAATTATCACTCTTTTTGTTCCCCTGATGACCCAGGTCGAAGCCACAGCTGTGTTATCAGCCTTGCTGTACCTGACTTATTTGGCTGACACATCTCCCACCAGGCCCGGCCCAAATGCCCTTTCACTACCAACTCCCCCCACGTGCCAGGGACCCGGCATCCCAAACCACTGGTTCCAGTCACGCTCGGGTTGTGTCACCTACCTAATTTTACAGACTTTTAATTCAAACACAGAGGTAACAATGCACGTGTTGATCATTTGCAGGATGTAATATGCAAGTTCTGTATAATTTCTCTCTTAATCAATATCTAAAAAGGTCAAGCAGAACGAACCCTTCATTCTTTCACGTTGGGCTGACTGGTTTAACATCAGTCCTGGGCAAAGCAGTGGAAAAATTGATATGAGATTCAATTAATAAGGAATTAAAGGATGTTTTAATGCATTTAATGCTCACCAACCTGGTTCCATGGGAAATAGCTCTTGTCAAGCAAACCTGATTTCATTCCTTCAGGAGGTTCAAATTCTGGTTGACAAAGGCCACATATTTGGAAGGCACTTAAAATTTTGTATGGCATTTGACTCCGTACCAAACAGCATTCGAACATTAAAAACACACACACATTTAATGGATTAAAAGCTGTCTAGCAGACAGATCTTGAAAGCAGTGGTCATTTGGGACCTATAATTGAATGGTGAGCTTCCGGAGAGGAGGCTGCACCCTGGGAAGCGATGACTCTGGAAGAGCTCGGGCTCTGGAACAGACAAATGGCTCAGCCCACACGTGCAGGCAGCTGTGAACCCCAGTTGCTGTTGTGTTGGCACTAACAGTGGAGACACGTGGTTGGTGAAGGTACCTGCAGCACAGCTGGACAGAGATACCCACAGATCTCTTCCTTTGCCTGAGCAGTAACTGCCTGGCTCTGTCGCACTGGTTTGCCCAGTTAGAACAGTTTTAAAGAGGGGAAACATCTAAAGTGGCACAGCAAGGATGCCTTTCCTTGTCCTTTTCCCAGGATGTGGATGCTCCTTGCACCCATCCATCACACATGAGCTGTTACCTCACAGCAGAAGGTGCAGACCAGCCATGCGTGACTGAGGGCACCTCAGCCCTTACCCACTGACCACGTGCAGGCACTTCCTCCGTCAGCCCACATGTGGGCTCCATGGGGGGAGTCAAAAAGGCAGAGACATCCAGCAGTAAGAGGTCTCCTGGGTCTGGTTCCTTCTGCCACCAGCAGCAGACACTCAGGGATTCCTCAGAGCTGGAAGAGCTGTCCTTCCTGCCCTGCCCCATCCCTGCCCTGCGTAGTGACTGTGACCACAGCCTGCCTTTCTTCTCGGCAGGTCACTCTAAATGCCAGAAGTGCTGAGTCAGGCAAGTTTAATGTGATCTCAACACCTCAACAACAAACAAAGGCACAAAAACGTCCCTGCGCTCACCTGCCAGCAAGTCACTGGCTTTCTTATCTGCATGAAGAACTGTCTGAAGGGAACACCGGTGGGGAGGCAGTGCAGGGCAGGGGATCCCTGGGAGATGAGAAGGACTGATGTGCTGAGGCAAGACTTGCCATGTCTGCTCAGGCCCCAACATCAGCCAGAAGACAGAAAGAAAGAAAGAAAGAAAGAGGAAGCCCCAAAGGTCCAAGGAAGGGGTTGTGTGGCCCCAAAGTGCCAGCACTGAGACAAGATCTCCCACCCACAGCCCTGTTCAGGGTGCCAGACTGCTCAGAAGTCAAGCCTGCTTTAGTAATGTCTACGGCAGCTGATAACTCACTGTCAGGAACTGTGGCTGTGAGTAACATACGGGTTTTAACGCCATCCAAAGGGGAGTGAGAGCTTGTCTTCCCAACGTCTGGTGTGCTGCCTCTCCTCACAGCAGAGCCATCCTTCCTGTCCCATTCTCACAGCAGAGCCATCCCTTCCATCCCCTCCTTGCAGCAGAGCCATCCCTCCTGTGTCCCTCCTCACAGCAGAGCCATCCCTCCTGTGTCCCTGCTCACAGCAGAGCCATCCCTCCTGTGTCCCTCCTCATAGCTGAGCCATCCTTCCTGTCCCCTTCTCACAGCAGAGCCATCCTTTCTATCCCATTCTCACAGCAGAGCCATCCCCTCCATCCCCTCCTTGCAGCAGAGCCATCCCTCCTGTGTCCCTCCTCACAGCAGAGCCATCCCTTCTGTCCCCTCCTCACAGCAGAGCCATCCCTTCCATTCCCTTCTCATAGCAGAGCCATCCCTTCCATCCCCTCCTTGCAGCAGAGCCATCCCTCCCGTGCCCCTCCTCACAGCAGAGCCATCCCTTCTGTCCCCTCCTCACAGCAGAGCCATCCCTCCCGTGTCCCTCCTCACAGCCAGGCTCGTTATTAGCTGGGGAAGCAGAGGATGTCCGATGGCAAGGGGGGAATAAATCATTGTTCCCAGCTAAATGGAGTAGTGCAGATCTGCTGGAAATGCTGCCTTTACCAGCAGTGCAAATAATGGAGATTGCACGCGCCGGGGCCAAGGCAATGAGCCACCACACTATTGATGGGGCATTTGTACAACTGCAGGAGTTGTGTTTCACAGCCAGCTTTAACAAAAGCAGCATTGCTGCTCAGAGCCGAGGATTACTCCTGCTCCTCACCATGCACAGGTTCCCCAGGCAGACCCCAGAGAAGCTGAAGGACAAGAGGCTCTTGCCCGTGTCTCCCCCTCAGCCACGGCTGTGTTTCTGAGGGGTCTGTGTGTGTGTGAGGGAGGATCCTTAGAACACATTGGTAAACAAATATTCCCAGGAATGCATTCTGTATTTAATCTGGGGCTATTATCCACCGGCAGACGTGAAACAGAGCCATTACCATACTGGATCCATCCCCTCAGTTTAGCCTCAGTTCCTGCTCCCGACAGCCACCAGCATGAGATGCACTGGAAGGAGGTGAATGGCTTTTACATGAGACATCAGGAACTCCTGAAGGCATTATCCAAAATCCTAAACAACCTTCCACGCTGTAGCTACTCCACTGGCAGAGAGAATGAAACCTATGAGAAACATGATTTATCTACACAATTATAATTTACATTTTAATGAATGATGCTGCAACAAACACGCCAAAGTATCTCATCTCTAGCATCTAATTCTGTTGATGCCAGCCAGCATGTTCCACTGTTCACCATTTTCACTTGAAACTCCTGGCGCCGCTGGCTGTGTAACCTCTTTATTCCGCTTCCCAGGTATCTGCCATCTGCATCTTTGCCCAAATTAAAAAAGAAAAGCACCCAAGTGGTTGACAGCCACTCCCCAGTGGGAACCACGATGGGGCCAGTGACTGGAGAATTCCAAGAAAGCCATTCTGGTAGAATTCCCAGAAAGCCATGCATTCAGTAACAGGACGGAACACCTGAATGAACCCAGGGAGAGACTTATGGGCTTCATTCTCTGCAGTAGTTTGCAGAAAGTGCATAACATAATATTAACGTATAAAGATGAAAGGCCTATAAATCTGTACAAGAAAGCCCAGAATCTCTACAAAAGAAATACAATGAAAAACAAAATTACAGATGAAAACTAGGCATCAGCTGTGACAGCGCTTGCTCGAGTCAGAAACAACAACCAGGATGTCAAACTGGTGCAATAATTCACTCTTCGGGTTTACTTTTTTAACCAAAGAACTGCAGCTTCTCATTGATTTTTTCAGCATATTTAAAAATAGATTAGTACCTTACTGCAGTTGTGGTGGGGTTTTTTAAACAGATGAAGCATTATACATTACAGATACTCCAAGCCTTCAAAATTTTTTAAAATGTGACTTTTTAAGTAGTCGTACGCATTAGTAGATAATTTTCTACGAAACAGAAAAGTCAAAGAGGCTTTTCCATTAAAAGCATCTCTGCCTTGATCCCACCTGCTCTGCACTGGAACCTTTCATTCCACTCTGTGTGTGTGTGTGTGCCTTTACGGAGATCCTGGAACCCTTGGGTTCAACTGAGCCTTATTACATTTTAAAGCCTTTGGATGGCAGCAGCAAAGTGTTCTGCACTATAAACCAGAACACAGCTGAGCTTTGATGGGTATGCTGCTTCTTTCTACCCCACAAAACACTTTCTAAATGCTATTAAAATTTAGCATACGCCATAATAACCAAGCAGCATTTTTTTCCACATTTAAGTCAATTGACTTTCAAGTTCTATCCTTCCACATACTTTGAATCAAATAAAGTTGTTTCTGCAGCTCAGGAGGAGGAGGATGTGGCTCATCTTGATGAGCAGCAGTTCCATGAGCAAAATTCTGGATAACCAAATAAAACTGCCAGTGGCCAGTGGAGACAAAGTAGAAAAGTTCTACATTTTCTGTCTTTTCCAGCTATTAGATTACTCCAGAGTGACGGGGAACGCAGAAAGCTCCTGTCAGCGAGTTCTCAGGGGAGGGAGACTGTGCAGGGAGGACAGGAGCAGGAGGATGCAGGCAAAGGTCACTTCTCACATAAACTGGAGGGAAACTGATGCGTGGTGGGGACCAAAAATAACTCCTGGAAATACGAACCCTGGTGCAGTAAGGGAAGGGAACCAGACAGAGGGGTCGGGGACCCCCGTCCCACCCGGCAGAACCCCGTGCTCCCGCTTCATCCAGAGTGCTGAGCACTGCCCTAGTCTGGTTTCAAACACTTTTATATTTAACCACACCGTGTTGCCCAAAAGGCAAATAATTCTGAAGGAATGTCACTCAGGGAGGAGTCTTCAACTGGAGCTATTGGACTCTGTCTCTAACATTACAAATATAATTACAACCATCAGCCTGTGCTAACGAGTGGGAAGGGGAATGATTTGCATCCAAACTGCAGCCAAGTCAAAGCAGAAGATGCTTCTGAAAAAGAACCCAGCAAGGCACTGAGCTAGTAAATCCTGCCATTTAAAGTTTCAGATGATATGTAGGGAGTCATGCTAGGAGCTCCTCTTTCCAGCTGAGTCAGGATGCAGAGGCTAAAATGAGCCAAATCTGAGTTACCTTCAAAATAACCAACACGGAGGATGAAAAAAAAACCACCCACCACCCACCC